>VXCM01008377.1:2916-17194 GCA_014773175.1 Lucifuga dentata
CCCCACCCAGTCCACCCCTGGGTGTGTTTAAATAAATCAGTCCAGCTGTTTGCTGTGAAAATGCCATTTGTACCAACCCACACACAATCTCTCTCTCTCTCTCTCTCTCTCTTAGCCAGAAGCTCCTCACACTCTCGTTCACACAGCATCGAGCTGCTGGCATTGCTGCAATTACGTTTAGAAAGTTTCCTAAACTGTGGGTTGGGGCCCAGATGGGGGCCACAGTCCTGTTTCAGCCGGTCTCCATGTGATTCGTGCTGACAGAAAAGCCCGACTGATCGAGACTCAAACATACAGCAGCCCAGAGAACAAATAAATAGTCTGACACTTTTGTTATGGGAAGGTGAAACTGGTTGAAGGTATGAAAACCCTTTAGAAGGATTTGGTCCAATCTAGGGCTCTATGGGACAGATTAAAGGAATATACCAGTGATTTTGTATGTTTGAGCCCATTAAATATGACTGCACACATGTTACATTACTGACATCCATTTTCCAAAACATAAAACTGTATTTTAGTTTTCCTGTTATTTGCCCATATCCCATAATCTTTCAAAATCAATAATTCAGATTGCATGATGATAGAAGGTCATTTTAATTAAAACCATTTTATCTTTGGACTATATTCCCTGGCGGAGACATACATATTCTTCCATGCAGCTCCTGTTGAGTCGGTTAAATAAAGTTATTTCGACAAAAAATTTAAAAGACGTTGAGTTTGTTGTGATGAATTACATATCTCCAGCACATTTCAAGTTTCTACGTGTTGATTTTAATAGTGTACTAGAGTGAACTGAAACCAAAGGCGATCTGGAAGGTAGGAAAAACAATTCTAAATTTTACAGCTCCAGAAGTATGTTTTGGAAATGATTGTCTTAAATGTAACGTGTAAGCGGGTTATCTATATTGGGCTTAAACAAGTAAAACCATTGGTATGGTCCTTTAAAAGGTCAGGTCAGGTTTTTGATATATCCACTGCTGAGACTGCTGCCACTTCAATGCAAAGGAAGGAAAAATGTCTTTCAATCATGTCTTTCATGTCATCTTACCACAAAAATATTGTTATAGTCCTTTAAACAAAGTTAGTTTTACAAAAAATATTATTATATGAGCATCTTTTGTTCATCCACCTAAATTTCAGTCATGAGTTTCTACCTGAACTAAAAGCCAATAAAAGCGTCTCATTATGTTCTCGTTATCCCAGTTTTGATCATCGGTGAACACAACCAAGAATTCAATCATGCATGTAAAGCCAAATAAATAAAAATAAACGAGCCAAAAAAATGAAGAGAAGAGAAGAGAAGAGAAAAGAAGAGAAGAGAAGAGAAGAGAAGAGGCCATTTGGGAATTCAAGTACAACATCTGTACAACAAACCAAAGCAATTCCGTTCTGCAACACACACACACATACATACACACACACACACACACACACACACACACATTTTACCACTCATGTTAAATCTGATCTGCCAGTATTTACAGCGCAGATCAAGCTCTTCCTCTCCGCTTGGCCACACTCGCTCATTTACTCTGAATTTGCAGAATAAGGGAAAAACAGCAAGCTGCTGCAAAGGTGTTGCCACGGTGACAGAAAAATATTCAGGGAGAACGGAACTGCCTAGTAGCTTGAGAAGCTGGCCGACTCCAGAAACCAGCTCCAGTTATCACACGGCCTCTTCTTTAGTATGCTAAAAGCTAAAAACACTGGAATTTGCAGCATTTTGGGCCATCCATGATGGTATTCACACAAATGTGTTAGCAGGAGAAACGCTGCATTTTAAGGTGGATGTATCAAAATCAACTGATTTTGAAAAATTGGGGGATTTGGAAAAATAACAGGAAAACAAAAAATAAAGCTTTATATTTTGGAAAATGGTTGTCAGTAATGTAATGTGTATGTGAATAGAGTTTATTGGGCTTAAATGTGCAGAACGGTCCTTTAACAGGAAAAGGACCCCCATTTTGCATGTTTGAGCCTAATATATTCAATTTTCATACATGTTACGCTACTGACAATCATTTCCCAAAGGATAAAACCGTATCTCAGATTTCCTGATATTTTGCAAAATCTCTTCATCTTTCAAATCAAATATTCAAGTGATACACCCACCTTAAAAATCCATTTTCTCCTGCTAATACTTACACAGCCTTATGAAGTCACATTTGTTTAAATTTTTCGATAAACACAGGTCTTCTTTTGGGACTATCTTCCCCAGTGGAGACATACATTCACTCCACGCTTTTTATTGCCTTAAACACTAAAATTACATAACTTCTAAAAAACCCTGAATACACGTCTTGTTGGTGATGATGGATTACCTATCCCAAGAACATTTCAAGTATCAACAAGTTGATTTTAATAGCGTACCAGAATGAACTGAAACCAGTGGAGGTCTGGAAGATAGGAAATAATTTTTGTTAACTCACCATTCCAGTAGTATGCTTTGGAAAATGATTGTAGTAACATAACGTGTATGAAAATTGAACATATTAGGCTCAAACATGCAGAATGGGTGGAATGGTCCTTTAAGCTAAAAGTCACATGGTGTGGCAACATGGCGGCAAAGGTTAGATCCCCAACAAAGAAACATGCTGATGTTTTCCTTTTGTATCAGTAAATAGAGCACAGGCCTCCAGGGTGAATACCCCCCCCCCCCCNCCCCCCCCCCCCCCAAAGCCTCCAATTAACTCTCCAATTAATCTGCTCCTCCCCTCTGCTACTGTAATAGGGGTATTTGGAGACAGGGCAACCCCAGAGGAATTAATCATTCAAATCATTAGCCACAGGTTGCCTGGGGGGGCCAAGTGCTGCCAACGCCAACGACTCACCAGTTGTTGACTTGCAGGATAGTGAGGCTGGTGTCCTGCGCTAGCTGCTTCTTCTGCTCCTCCGACGGGTATGGGTGCTGTGGAACACAAACACACCCAGAGGTCAACACAGCAGCAAAACATCACAGGCTCGTTGCTTGTTGTTGTTGTTGTTGATGTTGTTATTGTTGCCGACGGTGATGGCGTGAGCCTGAAAACAGCTGCTAATTGGCGCTAAAGAATGGAGGCGTGGCTGCAGCTCATTAAGGGAATATGAAATGGAGCATAATTAATGGGGAAGAAGCAGTGAGCCAATTAGGGAGGGTAGCCAAGTGGAGAAAGAGCCACGTTAATTAGCCCGAGCGTGTGTGTGTGTGTGTGTGTTTCAGGGGTCGTCCAGGCTTGTTTCTCTAACAACAGAGGATACAGAACACCCTGAAGAGGCTACACAGCTCGCTCCCTGTAGTAAATATATATATATATATGAGAGAGAGAGAGAGTGTNCCCAAGTATTAACACACTTCCTCTTTTGCACAGTTTGACCTTATTGCTGCCAATCAGAGGAATCATCATAACACTAAGAACTAAAAGCAGATATCAGTGTGTTAAATTTACACATTTTAAACCTTTTTAAAGCCAAATGTAAAGAAATACGACTCTGATTTCACTAAATCATGACAAAATCACTACTGTAGTGCAGGAAATAAGTATTAAACTGTATGACTTGCCCTTGCAGAGCAATAGTTTATTTTTTTCAGAAAACCACAACTAATTTTGACAGAGAAAAACAAATTAAAACTGTTTTAAGTCTTTGTAAAACCTGCAAAAATAATCTTTTATTAATAAGTTTTATTTCTGACCTCAGCACTCTCCTGTGATTATTTTAGCAGCAATAGAGCATCTATAATATGGCTGCTGTGACCTCGGACCTCCTCACTGTTTATTACCTGTAAGCTTGGTGGTCTAGAAAGCAAACTGGCTTCTACAAGTGATTTTTTTTTCTCTGTTGTTGAGTTTTGATCAAACAGATTTTTCAGTTTTCCCTCCAAAACACATTCAGTTGTGATCATCACCAATAAAAGAGAGCTAAAGGTTATGATCAAAACATGTGTAAAACTCATTCTTGTTGTCATGTAACACAGTTTAATAGAAGCTTGAATGTTAGTTTAAAATTATTTAATTTATCTGAGCTGGTGGAGCAAAAGGGATTAATGGTGCAAAAATGTAAAATGTAAGCGATGTCTTGCTGATGAGAATGAGGAAGATGAGGAATAGGTCCTGAGGAAGAGGATTGTCGGAGTGTTGTGTCAGTGTTGTCATGGGAACATGTTCAGAGTGAGGGTGCATCAGCGCTGTCCGTGGTACTGAACGCCATGGCAACAGTAAACAATAGGTCACAGGGGCCTATTTCAAGCACAGCATGAATAACAGGTACAAGAGTTCTCTGAGATATAGTTATGATTTCAATACTGGCAACAATCTGCAGCTTTAAACGGTGAGAAGTTGGGAATTTTAGGTAAAAAAAAAATATATATATATCTATATATATCTATATATATNGTGAGAAGTTGGGAATTTTAGGTAAAAAAAAAATATATATATATCTATATATATCTATATATATCTATATTTATATAGATATATATATAAAGGATCAGTGCTTTATGTGATCCTCACATCTGGATCATATAAAGCACTGGTCCTCCAAATTCAAATTGAGCCACAAAACACTTCACATAACACACGAGCCAAAAATCTGGAGATATCTGCATTATAGAACTCCAGATGTGGCTTTTATCTACAGGCTGGTGCTGATGAAGGTCATCATGACAACATGATGTTTAACCATCCATCCATCTTCCATACAACAACTTTGTTTATAGCGCGCTTTTCGAAACAAAGGTTGCAATGTGCTTTACACACAATACCATATATAAAAGAGCAACATACAAACGATAAAGAAAACTAACCGGATGGATTGAAAAAAAAAATCAAATAAAAAAATCAAATAAAAATCAAATCATATAAAAAAATCAAATAAAAATCAAATCATATAAACGCATAAAAGATGAATTTCAGACATAAAAGAAGGATACAGATCACATAAAAAGTCAGAGAAAATAACTGGGTTTTGAGAAGCTTTTTAAAAATATGCACTGAGTTGGCCTGCTTATCCTAATCAGGGGGGCTGGAGCCTATCCCAGCAGTCATTGGGTGAGAGGCAGGTATACCTAGACAGATCACCAGCCAATCACAGGGCTGATATACACACACAGACAAACTCATTCACACCTATGGCCAATTTAGAGTTTCCATGCACCTGACCTGCATGTTTTTGGAAGTGGAAGGAAACCAAAGGAAACCCACGCAGGGGAGAACATGCAGAAAGGGTTCAGCTGGATGTGAACCTGTGACCTTCTCGCTGTGAGGTGATAGTGCTAAACACCAACACATCAAACAAATATCACCATTGGAACATATATGAGTCCTTTTAGAGTCACTGTTGCTAAGGTGTATTTAATGAAGTTTTCAGCTTGTTCATGGAGTTCATGTCTTTTACAATGTTAAAGGACCAGACCAGCAATTTTTGCTCTTGATGCGCCTTAAAGGACCATACCAGCCATTTTGCATGTTCAAGCCTAATATATTCAATTTTCATACATGTTACGTTCCTGACAATAATTTCCCGAAGGATAAAACCGTATTTCAGTTTTCCTGATATTTTGCAAAATCTCTTAATCTTTCAAAATCATATATTCAAGTGATACACCCATCTTAAAAATCCATGTTTCTCCTGCTAATAGTTATGCAGTCTTATGATGCCATGGCTGTTTAAACACAGGTCTTCTTTTGGGACTATATTCCACGGTGGAGGCATACATTCACTCCACGCTTTTTATTGTGCTTAAACACTAAAATTACATAACTTCTAAAAAAACCTGAATACACGTCTTGTTGGTGATGATGGATTACCTATCCCAAGAACGTTTACAGTATCAACAAGTTGATTTTAATAGCAGAATGAACTGAAACCAATGGAGGTCTGGAAGGTAGGAAAAACATTTTTAATTCACCGTTCCAGTAGTATGCTTTGGGAAATGATTGTCAGTAACCATACATGTAGGAAAATTTAATATATTAGGCTCAAACATGCAAAATGGGTGGCATAGTCCTTTAATATTTTGTTTTAAGTCTAACACACCCTTTGAAGACCAGAAGGATGTTCATGTGTATTTGCACTGCAAATACAAGTTATCAAATTAAGCATCCCTGTGCAGAGTGAATTTTTCCTGTGGGTGGAAGTTCTTTGTCTCTTTAAACTGATGAACAATGTTCTGCCACAGAAATCAGCTGCTGTGGATCCTCCACGGCACGCCGTTGCCCATCCCTGACCCAGATAGCAGCAATTTCAGGGGCTATTTTCACACTGACACGTACACGGAGCCGCTAAAGTTCAGACTGAGTTGAACACCAAAATACCAGCTGCATAGTTTGAAGGAGACGTGCATCTACTGCCACCAAAACCATTAAAGCCAAAAAAGATCACCCTCTGTGTGACGACGGCTTTAAACGGCCACATATTTAAAATGCATGTGAAGAAAAATCTGAAGGACAACAGTAAGTCCTGACGTGTTTCCACTGTGGTTTGCTGCAGCCAAGTCTGTGTGTGTGTGTGTGTGTGTGTGTGTGTGTGTGTGTGAGAGAGAGAGAGAGAGAGAGAGAGAGAGAGAGAGAGAGAGAGAGATACAGAGAAAGAGAGAGGAAAAATAAATTAGCATAAAGAAGTAGAACAAAGCTGGCAGGACAAAAAGGAGAACACCCATAAAGCTGCAAAGTCACTCCACCTTTCAGCAACTCCTGAAGAAAAAAAGAAAATCCTGAAATTTACCGCTAAAGTAGTTTCCTGTTTATTGTTTATTGGCTCCCCATTAGCTTCTGCAAATGCAGTTGCTACTCTTCCCAGTCTTTCTTCCTGCAGTCAATCAATACACATAAATAAATAACAAACAAATAAATCAAACAGACATAAAATAAACAAATTAAACAAGGTGTTATGTAACTTTAAAAACCATTAAACAGTTGAGTTTGAAAGTCATCTATTTTGGAAATGAGTAACGTAACATGTTAAAGGACCATACCACCCATTTTGCGTGTTTGAGCCTAATATATTCAATTTTCATACATGTAACGTTACTGACAATCATTTCTCAAAGCATACTACTTGGAACAGTGAATTAAAAATGTTTTTCCTACCTTCCAGACCACCACTGGTTTCAGTTCATTCATTCAGTTCATTTAGTATTAAAATCAACTTGTTGATACTTGAAATGTCCTTGGGATAGGTAATCCATCATCACCAACAAGACGTGTATTCAGGATGTTTTTTTTTAGAAGTTACATCATTTTAGCATTTAAGCACTAAAAATTGCTGAGTGAATGTATGCCTCCACCAGGGAATGTAGTCCCAAAAGAAGACCTGTGTTTATGGAAAAATTTAAATGACCATGACTTCATAAGGTTGTGTAACTATTAGCAGGAGAAACATGGATTTCTAAGGTGGGTGTATTGCTTGAATATTTGATTTTGAAAGATTAAGAGATTTTACAAAATATCAGGAAAGCTGAAATATGGTTTTTTCCTTTGGGGAATGATTGTCAGTAACGTTACATGTATTAAAATTGATTATATTAAGCTCAAACATGCAAAATGGGTGGTATGGTCCTTTAATGGTTTGTATATATTGTGCTCAAACATGCATGATTGCCGGCATGGTCCTTTAAGTAAAAATGAAATGTAGGTGTTTTATTTGTGATTTAAACACTTCTTCCACAGTAGCTGCTACTCAAACAGCCTCTGGCAAACACGGCAGAAGAACGGAGACGCACTGCATCATTCTCTGTGGTAGAAACAAGCGAGCAGCTCTTTGATGTCTTTTTCTTCTCCTTTCTTCTCTGCCAAGGAGTCAATTTACTTCCCATGCTTCCTGTTTGATCTGATAGTTGGTAATTGCGTCCTAACTGCATCTAATTTGTCACAAAGGCTGATGATCGTGAGGTTACTTCATCACATGTTCAGCCTCCATCTAACGATTTTCTCCTGGGAGGCGCTTTAATTGTTCCGCGACAATGCCTATGGTTTGGTTAAAGCAGGAGAAGAGCGGCGAGAAGCGACATTTCCCAGAGGTATGAACGTTCAGACGCTAACGTGAAGCTGACAAGTGTAAGGTCGTTAGTGTTAGGTGTTACACAAGAGCAACACAAAGTATTGCACAAATTATTTCATACACCAGCCGTCATCTAACATCAATTCATTTATAATGAGGCTGGTATGACCTCTGACCCCACATCGTCTCATCAGTTCTGCTAGAAGTGAAATCCTTTAATTAAGTAAAATTAAAACCTATTGTAAGAGTAAAACTCCAGGGAATATATCCTACTTTTTTTTTTTTTTTTNTTTTTTTTTTTTTTTTGGTTATCTTCCTTTATATTTATAGTTTACTATAGCAGAAGTTTGTGCTGAACATTGTTAAAATGATGATGTATAGAAATGCATCCGGTAAGACCAGAACTGCCCTGCAAGCTTTATTTTTGATTGGTCCCTTACTTCTGTAACATGTTGACATCAACATTAACATGAATTGACACACCTACACACACAACCGCCAAGTAAAAAGCCAGATATTCAACTCCCTGATGTTCTATAGGAGCAGATAAGCTTCAGCTTGTTGATAGTTTCAAATATCTTGGTATAATAATAGAATCTAATTTAACATTTAAAAAACAGGTCAGTAATGTTGTTAAAACAGTAAAATGTGCCCTTTATAATTTCAGATTGATTCAGCCATTTTTGACATTAAATGCTGCAAAGGTTTCTGCACGTTCTAATTCTGTCTCATATCAGCTGTTGTTACAAAGCTGCTCTAAACCTGCAATCGATTAGAAAACCTATTGAATCTTTTTATAAGCAAATTATCAAAATTTTCTATCGGAAACCCAATCATTATCATCTCTGTCATATTATCCAGAGACATAATCCGTTCAATATGGAAAGTTTTGGACATTTTATAGACATATGTCTCCTGTTTAAGATTTTAAAAGGTTTAGCTCCTCCTCCATTGTGATAGTTTATCCGTTTTTTATGGATAGAAATTGCAATCAAGCGTGGGCTATGATAAGGAAGGATGTGTTATTCCATTCAGAGTATCTGCCTTCTCTGTAAGAGCAGCACATTTCTGGAATTCTCTGCCTCTGGATATTAGAAGCTGTAGCTCTACTGGAACTTTTAAAAGACTAAAATCATGGCTGAAATCTGGACAAATTTGTAATCAGTAATGAAACTGATTCTGAGTTACGTGGGTTGTGGAAATTTTGTTTTTTAATTTTTAATGGTTTTATGTAGAGTAGATTTTTATTTATGTGACTTTTTCTCTTTTTTTTAATGTAATGGTCTGAATCTGTTTATGGTCGTTGGGACAGAGGGTGCATATTAGCCTTGTGGCTAACCCTCGGCAATAAAGTATGAGGCTAGTGAGCGAGTGTTTAGCCAGCCGGCCAATCAGAACAGAGCAAGCTTTTCAGAATGGGGCCCAAAATCAACCCCTAAATAATAACCATTGTAACACAATGAAAATCTGGTTAATATTTAAGGATAAGCATTAGTACTATTAACTAAAATGTGCTCAAGGATCCAAGTTTAATTTTGTTGTTCAATGAAAAACTTGTAGCTCTATTTTGTTTTTGTTTATTTATTTATTTATTTATTTTTTTGAATGCTTTAAGATCAGTAGAGAAGGGATGGAGATAAGGAAGGATAAAAGACAGACAAGAAATGTAGATAAAAATGATTTAAGAAGGAAGGAAGAAAGGAAGAAAGGAAGGAAAGAAGGAAGGAAGGAAGGAAGGAAGGAAGGAAGGAAGGAAGGAAGACAGGACAAAAGGAAAGAAGTCAGAAGTGTATAAAGGAACGAAAAAAATAGGAAAAGATGGAAGGACAATGAAAGAACGAAGGATGAAAACAGAGATAGAAAGAGGTCACTAGGTTTATTTTCTGAGTTTATCCCACATTAAATGTAAATATGAATCTGTAAAGTAACTAATGACTGCCTGATACTCTAAACATATATTGGAGTAAAAAGTATAAGTAAAATTTCCCTCTAAAATGAATGGGAAGAAAAGTAGAAAGTCTCCAAAATGGAAATGGAAAGTAGTATGTTGAGAAATTCATTCTACCGCTAAAAAATAAGTTAAAGAATATTTTTATGTCACAAAAAGCTTGAAACAAATCCAAACCCGTCAGCGGCTCATCACATCATCACACCCACCATGAAAACCTCCAAACCTTCCCTCTGAGAGACGGGGCCAAAGTAAAAACACATGCTGGCTGGTGAACCTCCCAGTCTACTTTCAGAGTTTCCACTCAGGGTTCTAATCTGGAGCCACCTGCTCCTTATGAAATTATAATCCTGTTAGCAGGGACCAGCAGCTCAGACCGCCTCGCGGCTCGCAGCCTGGCCGAGCTGCAGACCTGCTGTCAGCACTCACAGAGNCAGACCGCCTCGCGGCTCGCAGCCTGGCCGAGCTGCAGACCTGCTGTCAGCACTCACAGAGTCCCAAAAGCTGCTCTGAGACCAGTTTTACTGCCTGTTTTGGGGTGAGAACTGAATGTCATCGCTGTGTTTCCAGTTTCCTATGAAACTAGACTCTATCTCCACATTATATTTGGTGGAACCCAAAATATCAGGATCACCGGCAGAATGGCTTTGTGTTGGTTTTAGTCGCTGACACCAAATCTCATGGCAGAGAATCCTGAAGCACCCAGATTTTACACCTCAGAGCTGCATTCAAAAACTTTACATTATGTGAAATTTCACAGTGCAACCAGTCAGTTTCTCTCACAGCAGATCAGAAATTCTGATTTCCAAGCGCAACTTGAACGCAGCGTTAGCTAAGGTCAAGAGCTCATTAAGAAAGCGAGGAACTGGTAGTTTAATTTGTGCACTTTCACATGCATAATGTTGTTTGTCTTCCAATTATCTGTTAGAAAGGTTTGCTTTACAGAAAGTGAAACTCTTTTTGGTGCAGCTTTCACTTTAAATGACTGAGGAGATAGTGTAAATAAGGTCAAAGGTCACAGGAGGTAATCTGACACCGGATCAGCTCCTCAGGGGAAAGAATCAGACTAGATTCAGTCGTACCATCCCCGAGCATGCTGGGACAGCACCTGGCCACGCCCACAGTGTATGTGTGTGTGTGCATGTGTGTGTGTATTCAAAACAGGAACATTTGGGATTTTAGGTGTATTAAAAGTCATGTAAATGTTTATATGGTTGTTTATTGGTCTACTACATTCCATAAATACTTATGTGTGTGTGTGTGTGTGTGTGTTTGTGGTAAAGCTGGTAAGAATAAACAGCTCTGCAGTGGCCCTTGATGCATCAATAATTTATTCACTCTGACTTTTTGACATATTAAGTCTTCATTTTGGGTAAAAGTAAATATGGGCTTGAATCAATTATTCAGGCATTAAGCTTCTGCTCTGCTGAGGCGTTCATACGTTGAAACATTTATGCTCGTGATGAGCTGGAGCTGCTTTTCAAAGAGGGAAAAGGCTGCTGCATTGATAAAGATTGAGGTTATGTGTAAATTGGATGACAAAAATCACGGCACAGAAAATAATGTAAGGCTCCGCCAGGGAATATAATACCTGAAGAAGACGGTTTTTACTGAGAAATTAAAAATGCTTATACCTTGTCCATTTGGACATACGTGTTAGCAGGCAAAACATTGAATTTTAAGGTGGGTGTACCATCTGAACTTTTGATTTTGAAATATTAGGGGATTTGACAAAAACAAACAAAAAAAAAAACAAAAACAGGAAATCTAAAATATGGTTTTAGGTTTTGGAAAATTGTTGTCAGTAAGGTAACATAGGTAATATGTAGTATTTATTGGGCTCAAACTAGCAAAATCACAGGTATGATCCTTTAATTACAGCAAATGTACTTGCAGCCTCTGATTATGTGTTTGGAATTCTTCTTTCATCTGCACATAAACACAAAAGGAGCAAAATGAAGGAGGTTTGAACATACAAACACACACACACACACTGTGATGTGGGGGAGGTGTTGTGAGTGCACCAATAAAAGTGTTTAGTGGCTGTAATTACTTGCTTGGAGTCTGTGTGTGTGTGTGTGTGTGTGTGTGTGTGTGTGCGCACGCGTGTATCAGAGTTGAAAAGTTCATTAACTCAAGTACAGATTTTGAAGTACTAGTGCAAATAATACTTGAGTCTTTTTACTTTTGCTTCCTGGTCTTGAAATTCCAAAATATGGGAGAATTATTTTTTCACATATTGCTTAATTTTGTTTGTTTGTTTGTTTTTACCTCATACAAACTCTGTAATTAACTATTTTATTGGAGCTAAACAACAAAAAAAGTAAAAGTCTCACCTGGAAAGATACTTATAAATGTACCTGATTTTCATGTTTTGAGTATCATTACTCTCCTCTGCAATTACAGATGTCAGCGAGCTCAAAACTCCACCAAAACGACATTTCTCCTGGAAATGAGCCATTTTTGCCAGGTTGGTTTGAAAATTTATGAAACAAGAAACCAAGTAATGCATTTTTCTCTTTTCAAGGATTCTGGAATATTTCTGCAAATTTTCCTGAATGACAACAACCTGAAAAAGCTATAGCTACTTTCAAAAACAGAGCTTATTTGAGCTGCTGTGTGTGCATTTCACAATCTGCGCTTTCAAAATGTCCCTTCTGACTTCCCTTAGATTTACTTCCTGCACAGCTGATGACAATTTGTAAATGAAATGCAAGAAGCAGCGTTTATAAGATCAGAAGACTAGAAGATGGAATAAATAACGTGTGCATGATGCGTGATGGAAACTTTCAGATGTTTCTACCTGAATCAATAGAAAATAAGCCTTCTATAAGTTTGTTTGTTTGTTTGTTTGTTTTTGGGTTTCTATAAATCATGTCTTTTTTTTTTTCTTTCAGAAGCTTTCAGGCAGCTCGAGGCTTTCCCTCCATCTGTGCGTCTCGGCCTCCTCGCTTCATTATCTGACGGACGCTCATTTAGCCTGTCAGGGAAGAAAGGCCGGCCCGTGATGTATGTGACCACATGCTGGACATTTTTGGGGAGGGGGCAGGGGACGGNTAAAGGTGACTCCCACAGAGAGCCAGGGCCCCAGGGGTCCCTATTGGGCCTGTCACAGAGGTAATGGATGATGTTTTCACTGCAGGGTGAGACGGCCACAGAACACCCTTCCTCGCACTCAAACGAACTCAGATGGGAAATGTCTGATCACAGAGACCATTATTTCGGTTTTAACCAAACCCACAGTTAAACGGATAATTTGGCGAAGTCCAGCTTCAGGGCTGATTGCGCAAAGATATGCTAGATATGTAGATACGGTTTGCTGAGGAAGCCTGTTAATGCGAGTTATACTGTTGCACCGAAGCAAAGAGCGGCTCATTTTGAAAATGAGGGTTTTGTTTATCTTTTAATTACTGTATTACTAACAAATCTTATCTTCCTAACAAGTATTCCTGTGTTTCCAACACCTGATAAAGCTTATCAGGATTTATCAGAACTCCACTCTGGTCCACAGACTATTAAAGGACCATACCGGCCATTTTGCATTGTTTGAGCCTAATATATTCAGTTTTCATACATGTTATGTTACTGACAATCATTTCCCAAAGGATAAAACCATATTTCAGCTTTCCTGATATTTTGCAAAATCTCTTAATCTTTCAAAATTAAATATTTAAGCGATACACCCATCTTAAAAATTGATGTTTCTCCTGCTAATAGCTATGCAAAATTATGAAGTCATGGTTACGGTTATTTAAATTTTTCCATAAACACAGGTCTTCTTTTGAGATTATATTGTGCTTAAACGCTAAACTTACGCAACTTCAAAAAAAAAAAAAAAAAAAAAACCCTGAATACACGTCTTGTTGGTCCCAAGAATGTTTCAAGTATCAACGAGTTAATTTTAATAGCGTACCAGAATGAACTGAAACCAATGGAGGTCTGGAAGGTAGTATGGAAGGTAGGTAAGTAGTATGCTTTGGGAAATGACTGTCAGTATCATTATGTGTAAATTGAACATATTAGGCTCAAACATGCAGATTGGATGGTATGGTCCTTTAGAGACACCTGAGAGTCAGATATTCTTGCATTGGATGACACACTGGAGTTTCTTCCTGTCAGCTGATGCTCCTATTTCCTCTTTTTGGCTCATACTAATATGGCATCATGGCTCCACCAAATCCAGCATTTCCCAAACACTGCAGATCAAACATTTGTGCAGGATCTAATATTTGGAACTAAATTAGGAGGCACTTTACCCAGAATCTGAAAACCAACCCAAACTCAACACGCATAAATACACTTTCCAAAAACAGAGAGACCCGATCCAAAAGGGACCAAAGGACAGTCGGACCAGAA
>VXCM01008378.1:0-20648 GCA_014773175.1 Lucifuga dentata
AGGCAGATGATTCGCTGTGGTGACCCCTGAAGGGAAAGCCGAAAGGAAAAGAAGAAGATGCATAGATTTCTGATCTTTAAACTGTATTGACCACCAAAAATACTCAGACATGCTGATCAAAAGCTGATTAAAGTCCTGCAGTCTGGGCTCAGAACAAAAAGAGGTCAAGCTTTTACCATTTCAGCCTCAACGCCATCAAACAGCATTTTCCTTTGTATCCAAGCAGCTGAGTCACTCTGCCACAGTAGAAAAAAAAATATGTATTTTTATAGTTTACCATTGTTATAAACTTTTCCTTCATTTTTTTTTTTTTATTCTTCTACTGAGCTTTTTTGTGTGTGATTTTAATGCATTTTGTTGTTTAGCACTTTTGATTATTTGTAAAACACCAACATGGGTTTTAAAAGTGCTGCATAGATAAATCTGTACTTACTCATGCTAAATAATGTAAATAATTTTGCTTTGTTTGACAGACATTTACATGCTATTTATCTGTTCACTTAATGCATTTTAGTATTGAGTTATTATTCATCACTATTTAGGCCAAATCAGTGCAAAACTAATTATTTTACAAAATTATGAGTAGAATTTTCATGTCTGTATTTAAAAAGAATCTCAATACAAGAGTTTTTAAAATATTTTTTTAGATTTATTTTTTCCTAAAATTTATCTTAAAATTATTTTCTTACATCATGCAACAAATATGTAAGTGCAATGACATTTCAATCAGTTTCCAATGCAAAGCAATTTAAGAAAACTACATTTTTAGCACTCAATAACAAATGACTCAAAGCAGAAACATCCTGTTCGGATAATGATTTTTAGATTGTAGACAGGATCGTGAGACCTGTATTAGCATATATATATACTGTATATATATATATACACACATACATATATACATATATTATCCTGCCATGTGTGGTGTCATAAGCAAAGTGTGTTTTGTTTTTTTGTTGTTGTTTTTTTTTTTTTTCCATGCTGCACTGACAACACTGTTACATGATGTTCACTTTCCCCTACGGAAGACTTGTATGTGTGGGCTGGAACTGATCTCTCTGTGAGTAGGTCTGCATAAAGACAGCACAGTCCCTTCCCTGGATTAATAATGCATATATTAGCTGATAACATGAAACCTTGATGTGAAACAGTGGCAGCCACTTCATGATAAGTAGATGCTTCATCACTGTGCATAAAGATGGAACTGAGACACTCTTGAATCAAACCAGAGGGCAGAGATGAGCCTGTCCAGCAAAACACAGAATATGCCTCCTTTATGGTGAGGAATATCAAAGAGGTGATTGCGCCGTGAGCTGAAGTCAGGGTTATATTGCAGGGCTGTGCCGAGGGCAACGGGGTAGACTTCCTCCTGCTGAGTGTTTTTATGGAGTGCTTTTGCCAGCAGTGGTTTTATATGGAAAACTGAGCTGAAGGACACAAAGCTGTTGTGAAAAAGTTATGGAGAGAATCATTTCATGATGTAGCCCTGGTGTTTTTAATGTCACATCTATTTGGAGACTTCCAAGACATCACCACATTCAGTCAGTATGTTTACATGCACGTTAAAACATCAATTATACTCCGATCCAATAAATCCATTTTTTTTCAAACATTATGTAAACATCCTAATAAGACTGAAATCTGCATAAATTTCAGTAAGCTGACTAACAGATCTAGATAATGCAATTATAAATCCATTTATTCAGGCATGTAAATGTTATAATCTGAGTAAGCGACCTCCAAATGCATTTCCTCACCTGGTGAACTCTTCTTATACTCTGATTATGCAACATGTTATGCATTTTCAGCAAAATGCAGCTTACTCACATTTTTTTCTTTAATTGCAGTATAGACAAAAACAAAAAAAAGAGATCTGCATATAGTCTAATCTATACAATCCAATGCAACAGCCTTGCATTAAATCTGTACGTATGATGTTTTTAATGTTTGTTTTTTGTTGACACTGTCAGGCTGTGATTAGTACTATTTCTATATGATGACCTCCACCAGTGAGGTTTTGTTTTTGGTCCCATTAGTCCAGTTGGTATGTAACAGGGTAATAGATTTTAATGACAATTGGTGGTCATGGGCAACGTAACAGGTGATTAAAGTCAGCGTGGATAGTTGTTTGTTAATAAAGTTATTTTGAATGGAGCAGCGAGGAAACATGAGCTTTAACAGTGTAACAACTGCCTACTGAAGTCTGATCACAATGCAAGCAGAAACCAGATGACAAGACCGCTTACAATGCAAGATGTAAATGCAAGTCACATCAGATGTCATTATAATGCATCCAGATACAGAGATCCAGTGGCGGGCTGTGTATTTTATACCTAGGCCTTCAGCGCTATCCTCCCATAATTAAACCACCTTCTAATAACTTCACCATGACACTAGGGCTATAGGCTGCGTTATTCAACGTAACCAGCCCATATTCACAGTGACAGAACCTTTATCCAGTTTAATAAAGGATCAACACCTATGCAGTTACAACACACTAACTGCAGAGACATGAATAGGGTGTAGCATTATTACGCATTATGACAGGATGCTGCATCACAAATAGACATGGCATAGCCCAAATCAGTGTCATTACCAAAGAAACAAGAACAAACTCACAACAACCATCACATTTACTGATACGACCAGCAAGCAAGCAAAAATGCTGTAAAACACAAATAACACAATCAGATTCAGCAGGCTTCTCCACAGATTCCAGCCACATAAAAATCCATCAAACTTACCAAAGCTGCTCATCATCTGAAGATAAAGTCTATTCTCCTTTCTGTCTTTATAAAGAGTTTAACGATACGGTTGTACATTATTGGTGCGTTTCAGTTCCAAAATGTGAAAAAAGCGCTGGTAGTTAATCCATTTCTTCTCCTCCTTCAGCCATTGTGCATTAAAAGACAACAGGACCAAGTACATATCTAAATAAAAAATCTAAAGCACTATATCTAAAAATCTAAACATCATGAAAGAAAGTTTAAATAAACATTAATGCTACGTTACGTGGTAGCTAGGATTACTTGAGTTAGCTAAGCTAACCGGCCCTCTTCTTCTCCTAATGAAATTCTGGCAGGCTGTTTAACTAAGTAGCATAATGCTGTACTCTGATGACGTAGGCCAAGGCCAGCTAGAAGGCCCTGGTGTGTAAAAGAATACGCCCAACACGGCAAACTCGAAATCTGATTGGTTAAAGAATATGACAATCAACAACATTGTCCCATTTGCTTGAATAGCAGAGGGGATTCACTCGAGATTCTGAAGGCCTCAGGCTAGATTTGTTTTTACCTGGAGACAGCACAGGTGGAAAAATCTGATTGGATAAAAGCTCTAATTCG
This sequence comes from Lucifuga dentata, assembly GCA_014773175.1. Lineage (NCBI taxonomy): Eukaryota > Metazoa > Chordata > Actinopteri > Ophidiiformes > Bythitidae > Lucifuga > Lucifuga dentata. The sequence goes on from VXCM01008378.1 coordinate 3,345, forward strand.
TATTACCTGCACTGGAAGCAGCGCAGCTGAGGGAGAGAGTACCATAGCGATGAAATGACATTAATAACAAAACTGATAGGAACGAACTTTGTAAAAACATATAGCATTAATTAAAATATATATTAAATTATAAAAACATAATTTAATGATTCTGACAATCTCTAGGCCAGCAGAGAAGGCCTTGCTGGCCCTGACTGCCCACGATTGCAGAGATTTAATGCAAGGTGTAAAAGGAGACTAAAGGCTATGTAAAGGTAGGATTTATTGCGGGGATGGCTTATTTGACTGCATAAGATTGCACAGGTGTACCTAATAAACTGGTAGCTCAGAGTAAATTATTTACAGAAAATACTGTAACTACACATTCTACGATGGTAGTAAAAGGTCTAAGATGGTAGTAAAAGGGTTTTCCACAAACTTCTGCAACTCTGTATGTTGGCAGCAAAACAACTATTGATAAACATCCAGCTTACCTACTTAAAGAAAACAACATATGATGAGAAAAGTGGCAGAGTGAATATATGAGGAGATATTGACACAGCTGGATTAGTTTTTACTGTCAGATCCCAAGCTGGACAACAGTGACAGCAACAACATCCAGCAGATGGATTCATCTGTATGGATTTTTTCATGCTGTCTGCACATCTATTCAACAGGAAAAGGAAAAGGTGGTTTGTTCAGACGTGTAATCTTCCTTTCTCTTCACTGGTGGGAGTAGAAATCAATAGTTTAAATGCTTCTTCTACCGCTGATGCATAATTTGAAAGTTATTTTTGCTCTGGTGAAATGCAGATAAAAAAGCAACAAAGCTTTAGCTCTCCTCACCAACCTCAAGCAGTATTTTACTTTAACTGAATTTTTCATTTTCACTTTTCAGTGCATGCAAACACACACACACACACACACACACACACACACACACACCTCAGCATAACTTAAAGAGAAGTCAACTGCTGGTATTATCTGGGGATAAGCTGTCACCATCAGCACTCAGGACAGCAGAGCTTTCTTTTTAAAGTTTTTAAAAGATATGGAAGTAATAAAATTTCTTGGGTGAACTTTTTTTATTTGTAGTATTATGTTAAGTCCCACTAGAAAACACTGGAAACAGACCAAATAACTTATGGTTTCTAAATATTAATAATTAATGCTGTCACATAGAATGCTTTTTTTCACTTACACTGATGGTTTGGTCATAGCAAGTGTGTGTGTGTGTGTGTTGCGTGTGCGTGTGTGTGTGCGTGTGTGTGTGTGTNGTGTGTGTGTGTGTGTGTGTGTGTGTGTGTGTGTGTGTGTGTGTGTGTGTGTGTGTCTGTGTCCATCTAGTGCATAACGTTGGTCACTCCAATTGCTGCACTATGCATCATGTGCATCATGTCTTGCTATTATCAGGTGAGTTGGTCAGACAAATTGTGAATGAAGAGGAGCTCAATCTGAGGAGGAAAAGAACAGACAAGTAGCTGATTTTCATAGTTTGAAAATGTGTTTTGTTTTCAGCATTAATCAATATATTGAAATAAACGATTGCATAATATCAAACGGTCACTCATAGTGACAAACCAACACAGAATCTTTTACCAAACCCTAAGCTCTATTCAGCTTTCAGTCTATTTTAGTTTATTTTCTGCTAATACTCATTATAGTTGCTTCTCGGTGGTTTTCACCAACCCCTGATTTAAAAAAAAAAAAAAAAAAAAAAAAAGTATAAGCACTCATTTCCAGAAAAACTTTAGCAAACCTGCAAATGCTACCTGTTCAGCAGTAATTAACCGACAGTCAAGTTAACAAGTCATTTGTAGGCAGTTTTTTGCTGTTATCTTAAAACTGTCAGGACTGTGTATCAGTCCTCTTATTTTAAAGTTTTTCTACCCCGTAGTGGCCAACAATTGATTAAAGTGGCTTTAAGGCAGCCAATGCTGCATGGTTTAAGTTATAGAAAGATTATGATCATGTCTGAAAATAGATATAAATGTGTATTGTTAAAGGAGCAACCTGATTTTTTTTTTTTTTTTTTTTTTTTTTTTGTTTTGTTTTGGTTTTTTTTTGTTGTTGTTTTTTCATGTGGAGTCCAAAAAATAGAACCCGCATACATGTTACATTACTGCCAGCCATTTTTTCTCAAACATACTATTGGAGCAGTAAATAATAAAATTGCTTTTCCTACCTTAACTTCCAGACTGCCACTGGTTTCAGTTCATTATTAAAATCAATGTGTAGATACTTGAATGTCACAGTTCTGCATGTCTGATCAGCCACTCACCTGCCATTTCTGCCTGCCTGGTCCTCAGCTACTCACCTGCCATTTCTGCCTGCCTGGTCTTCAGCTCCTCACCTCAGTTCATCAGCCTGATTCATTTCAGGTTTGGACACTGTCACCAATTAGCACCAATCAGGCATGGATTTAAGCCCCAGTCTCACACTCACCCTTTGCCAGATTGTTCTTAGCTATCCTCGATGCAAGACTTTCCAGCGTTTATTTGTGGACTGACATTCTGTTACCGACTCGGCCTGTCTTGGACTATCCTGCTTGTCGTTTCCCTGGAAACCACCTCTGCCTTCTGTCCCCGACTCCGATTCCAGTCCCTGCGCCTGGGTTCCCCGTCTGTCAGTCTCTGTGTAGGCGCTTTGTCCTGCCTGTCGTTCTGCTTGCTTCTGTGTTGGACTGAGAACGCTATTAAAGAACTTAACTTGTTAGAGTTGTACTGTGTGCTGCATTTGGATCCAAACCCCACCCGTCACATTGAAAGGTGCCTGCGATAGATAATCCATCACAATGAACCATATTACTATTACTATTACACATTTTGTCTCAAAGTTATTTAATTTTAGCATTTTAGCATTAAAGCTGGATGCAGGTTTGTTTCCATGGTCATTTAGAAGTGTGTGCATTGGGTTTCAAACAACAATCCTTTGGAATCAGGGATTGATTGCATGGAACATCAATGCATGGCAACAAATACAGCACAAAGTCTATTTCAGTCTAGGTCAGTCTATGTATCTGAGAAATGGGCTACAGTATATACAGTATTTCAAAATGGTGCAATACATGGTGTTTGATATCTTCCAATATGGATGCCGGAGAAGATCTATGGGATGTTCTAACCAGAAGAGACATCCAATGAGCTCTAGAGGAGGAGCAAATGCCACAGTGTTGTGCTTGAGATTAAATGCTGATGCTTAAGGTGGCTAGAGCATGTGTTAAGAATGGATCAGGATCACATTGCAAAGAAACCCCTCAGGATTACATTTGGAAAGAGAAAACAAGGATGCTCCAAAACAACATGAGGAGGACAATAACATCTGTGCTGAAGGAGGTGAAACTCAATTGGGTCAAGGCACAACATATTGCCAAGGACAGAACAATATGGATGTGTGCAGCTCCCAGTCCAAATTTTGGAATACCTGTTCATCAAGGAGTGGGAAGACCACAAATATCCATGTTCTCATGAGAAAAGGTAGGATTTTGTTAAATCTGCACGAGACGTTTCAGCTGTTAAAATGAGTGTAAAGTAAATTTCTAGAGATAGATCAATAGACAGATAGATATTGTTTATTTATAGTTGCTAGGGTGGTTTCTAGAGCGCTGCAACTAGCAACTACTTGGCAACAACCAAATGACATCATAGGAACCACTCTAATCATAGCAAGTTCTGCTTTAACAATCATTCTGACTTTTTCTTGCAGACTGAACAGTTGATTAATGGGTGAGGGTCTATGCAGAGAAGGACATTGATTGGCTTGAGCAAGAATTAGTTGATGGGAGTTGGTGTACACTGTGATAATGTCACTTCAGTTAACATCAGAAAGGCTTTGGTCATTTTCTTGCAGAGGCTCTTGATGGCTGGATGTCTGCAGCTCCCAGTCCAAACTCTATAACACCTGCTCATCAAGGTGAGGAATGACCACAAATATCCAAGTTCTCATGAGAAAAAGGTAGGATTTTGTTAATTATTAATGAGAGCTGTTGAGAAGAGTTCTAACTAAATTTCTATACATTTTAATTGGCATGGTATATTATTAAGCATAAACTTGCAAAGGCTTAATAATATGCATTTAAGCATTATTGTAGATATGTGATGTGTAAATGCATCATTTTAGATAGATAGATAGATAGATAGATAGATAGATAGATAGATAGATAGATAGATAGATAGATAGATTTGTTTATTTATGGTTGCTTGGGTGGTTTCTGGAGTGGTGCAACTACCAATTACGTAGAAATCACCAAACGACAGTCTAGCAACCAATCAATTTCTGCTTTAAACAATAAGCATTTTTAAATTTTCTTGCATCTTCTTGAACAGTTGTTTAATAGATAAGGGCCTATGCAGAGTAGGAAATTGACTGATTAAATTCATTGTATGGGTAGAAATTGGGAGCCTTAACATGAGGGATACAAACTTGTGACCAGTCACTGGTTAAATTCCCACACCAGCAGGAGAGATAAGGATTGGGTAAGTGAACAGTGTTCATCCCATCCTTTGCATTTTTTGATGAAGGGAACCAAACATTGCACCAAACCCACAATTTGTAGTTAATTGGGATGTTTGCATTGAGGAGTTGAGGACCTGGTTGGGATCTTGGGGATATTGCGTAAACCCCTGAGGCAACATGCCCAACCAATGAAATTCCTCATAGGCAACTGAAGAAAAAATGACGAATTTACAAAGTTCAAGTGCAGCTGCTCTGTGGCCATCAGATCATCCAGCGTTCACTCATTGCTCATTCTCGTTCTCGCATTGCTCATTCTATAAGGCATTTTCTGTTGACACCAAAAGAGGAAAGAAGAACACACAAAGAAGACAGTTGCTCAGCTAATGCATCTTTCCTGCCAGACATCCTGGATTCTGCTCATCATTTTACACGTGTTCACTTTTCTTATTTTTCCTTTAATTATGTTACATTTTACCAACTTAAAATTGTATTTAATTTTCAAACTAATTTTTGATTTTCATTGTATGGTGGGTACTGGAGAAATGTAGACAAGGGAAATAAATGTACAGCACTTGCTTCAACCTCATTCCTAGCACTGAGTTGCCCTTGAAAAAGGCTCCAAACCCACAATTGCTCAAAATTGTAATATTGCTTTGTTACTTTAAATAAATAAATAAATAAATAAATAAATTTAAAAACTATTAAAATAATTGTAATATGTTTCAATGAAAGACTGCAATTGTAATTCATTGTATGGGTAGAAAGTTGAAGCCTTAACGTGAGGGATACAAACTTGTGACCAAACAGTCACTGGTTTAATTCCCACACCAGCAGGAGAGATAAGGATTGAGTAAGTGAACACTGTTCACCCCATCCTTAGTATTTTTGCTGAAGGGCCCCCAAACATCGCAGCAAACCCACAATTTGTAGTTAATTGGGATGCTTCCATTGAAGAGTTGAGGACCTGGTTGGGATCTTGGGGATACTGTGTAAACCATTGAAGCAACATGCCCAACCAGTGAAATTCCTCACAGGCAAATGAAGGAAGAAGTGAAGAGAGTCTACAAATGCTCAAGTGCAGCTGCTCTGTGGCCATCAGATCATCCAGTGTTCACTCATTGCTCATTCTTGTTCACGCATTGTTCATTCTATAAGGCATTTTCTGTTGACACCAAAAGAGGAAAGAAGAACACACAAGACTGTTGCTCAGCTAACACATCATTTCTGCCAGACATCCTGGATTCTGCTCATCATTTTACATGTGTTCACTTTTCTTATTCTTCCTTTAATTATGTTACATTTTACCAACTTAAAATTGTATTTAATTTTCAAACTAATTTTTGGTTTTCATTGTATGGTGGCTACTGGAGAAATGTGGAAGAGGGAAATAAATGTACAGCACTTGCTTCAACCTCATTCCTAGCACTGAGGTGCTCTTGAAAAAGGCTCCAAACCCTCAATTGTTCACAACTGTAACATTGCTTTATTACTTTTTTAAAAATTTAAAAAATATTAAAATGATGGTGATATGATATGTTTCAATGAAAGACTGCAATTGTAATTCATTGTATGGGTAGAAAGTGGGAGCCTTAAGCCTTAATGTAAGGGATACAAACTTGTGACCAAACAGTCACTGGTTTAATTCCCAGACCAGCAGGAGAGATAAGGATTGGGTAAGTGAACAGTGTCCACCCCATCCTTAGTATTTTGCTGAAGGACCCCCTAAATTGCACCAAACCCACAGTTTGTATTTTGGGATGCTTCCATTGAGGATTTGAGGATGTGGATGAGCTCTTGGGGATATTATGTAAACTCCTGAGGCAACATGCCCAATCACGTGAAATTCCTCACAAGCAAGTGAAGAAAAAAATGAAGAGTCTACAAATGCTCAAGTGCAGCTGCTCTGTGGCCATCAGATCATCCAGTGTTCATTCTACAAATGATTCTTTTTTTTTNTTTTTTTTTTTTTTTTTTTTTTTTTTTTTTTTTGGCTGGTGTACATTAAGGAACTGGGTAGAATCAGTGGGATTGTACAAACGTACCCTTCAACATGGCCTACCAGGTAAATTCCTCACTGGCAGGTAAAGATAAGTTCATGGTGACATGTTACAGATGTAGCATGTTTGCCTCATCTCTACTCAGTTCAAATGGAATCAGCAGTCCCAACAATTGAACAGCCTAGTGTATTAGGCAGCGCAGTTGTTGTATTCGCCTGATACAATGGGCAAAGCAGTCACAACTACTATATTGCTCATTCTATAAGGCATTTTCTTTTGACACCACAAGAGGAAAGAAGTCAAAAAGAAGACAGTGGATCAGCTAATGTATCATTTCTGCCAGACATGCTGGATTCTGCTCAACAGAAGATACCAGTACTGCTATATCATTTAACACGTGTTCACTTTTCTTATTTTTCCTTTAATTATGTTACATTTTGCCAATTTAAAATTGTGTTTAATTTTCAAACTAAGTTTTGGTATGTTTTGGTAGGTTTTGGTAATTGCTCAAAATTGTAACATTGCTTTGTTACTTTTTTAAAATTTAAAAAAACTATTACAATGATTGTGATATGTTTCAATGAAAGACTGCAGTTGTAATTCATTGTATGGGTAGAAAGTGGAAGTCTTAATGTGAGGGATACATACTTGTGACCAAACAGTCACTGGTTTAATTCCCACACCAGCAGGAGAGATAAGGATTGGGTAAGTGAACAGGGTTCACCTCATCCTTTGTATTTTTGCTGAAGGGCCCCAAACATTGCAGCAAACCCACAATTTGTGGTTTGGGATGCTTACATTGAGGATTTGAGGACCTGGGTGGGATCTTGGGGATATGGTGTGAATCCCTGAGGCAACATGCCCAACCAATGAAATTCCTCACAGGCAAGTGAAGAAAAAAAAATGAAGAGTCTACAAATGTTCAAGTGCAGCTGCTCTGTGGCCATCAGATCATCCAGTGTTCATTCTACAAATGATTCTTTTTTTTTNTTTTTTTTTTTTTTGTGGCTGGTGTACATTAAGTAACTGGGTAGAATCGGTGGGATTGTACAAACCTCCCCTTCAACATGGCCTACAGGTAAATTCCTCACTGGCAGGTAAAGAGAAGTTGATGGTGACATGTTACAGATGTGGCATGTCTGCCTGATCTCTACTCAGTTCAAATGGAATCAGCAGTCCCAACAATTGAATTGCCTAGTGTATTAGGTAACGCAGTTGTTGTATTTGCCTGATACAATGAGCAAAGCAGTCACAACTACTACATTGCTCATTCTATAAGGCATTTTCTGTTGACACCAAAAGAGGAAAGAACTCAGAAAGAAGGCAATGGATCAGCTAATGTATCATTTCTGCCAGACATGCTGGATTCCTCTCAATAGCAGATACCAGTACTGCTACATCATTTTACACATGTTCTCTCTTCTTTTTTCTTTTAATTATTTTACATTTTAACCAACTTAAAATTGTATTTTCAGTTTGCTAACTAATTTTTAGTTTTACAATCTATTTTATTGTATGGTGGGCAGTGGAGAAATATGGACAAAGGAAGTGAATGTACAGCACTTGCTTCAACCTCATTCCTACCCACAATTGCTCAAAAAAACTAACATTGCTTTGTTACTTTTTTGTATTATATATATATATATATATTAAAATTATTGTCAATTGTGACAATTCCCTGTGTGTGTATGTAGCTCACAGGCCACAGGCCTGGCTCTGCGTATTTGTTTTGGTTGTTGTGCTTCTGTCTTCCAGGTAATTGGAGGTGGAGTCTCTCATCTGTGTAGTTGGGACCACCTGGGCCTGGTGCTCTATCGCTGCTTTAAATCCTTGCCCTTCATCAGTGGAGTTTTGAGCTCTCCTCCCATGAGCACCTAACAAAACCCTGACACCCTATTCTTCACTTGTCTGTGCTCTCAACCTCAACACTGATTAACTTGATCCCCACTTTCACTGTGCTTGTTGTGTGTGTTTTGACACTTGTAATGGCAATAAACCAACCTCTTCTTGCTTGAAACCTACATTTCCCTGCTTTTTGTCATGGTCCTGAGCCAGGTTGTGACACAATTTAAAATGTAATTGTAATTCATTGTATGAGTAGAAATTGGGAGCCTCAACATGAGGGATACAAACAGTCACTAGTTTAATTCCCAGACTAGCAGGAGAGATAAGGATTGGGTAAGTGAATGAATAGTGTTCACCCCATCCTTTGTATTTTTGCTTAAGGGCCCCCAAACATTGCACCAAACCCACAATTTGTGGTTTGGGATGCTTCGAGGAGTTGAGGACCTGGATGGGATACGGGGGTGTTGTGTAACCCTTGAGGCAACATGCCCATCAGTGAACTTCCTTGCTGGCAAGTGAAAAACAAAAAGTGAAGAAGACGTGATGAAGCTCTGCAAATGCTCAAGTGCAGCTGCTCTGTGGCCATCAGATCATACAAATGATTCCTTTTTTTTTTTTTTTTTNTTTTTTTTTTTTTTTTGTTTTTGGCTGGGGTACATGCAGCAAAGTCTTAAAGAACTAGGTAGAATCTTGGTGAATTGTAAAACCAATTGGTTCTTTCACCAGATTTATGCTTCTTGAGCTCCTAGTGAATTCATAAAATGAAGTTAAGTCATTGCAGTGTCTTTTAAGCGAATAATACTCTTTTAATACTGTAACAACAAATAACATAAATGTGACACTTTTAACCAATCACATTATTCAAATTCCAGTATGTGAAGGGTTAGCTTTCACATTTTGTTCCCTCGGACAAATTAACCTTGTACAAAAGCCTTATATTCCCAGACAGATTTCAGATAGTCTCCAAATATCATAATTCTCAGAAAAACCCGTACAATCAGCCCATATAGAGAAATTCCTGAAGCACTTGGTTATGGTTACAGATCATTATTCTCGTTAAATATAAAAGAAAATCAACAGTGACTGTTAGTAGCAGACTTGATATGAATCTGTCCTTGATGTTTGAATCAAATACATTGTAAATCCAACCTCCACACTCTGACGTTTCACTGTGCTGTGAGAAAGCAACTACTTCATGTTTTGCCACTGAAGTTGGCACTGGACATAAATGATGTACTGCAGAGTCCTTGGGAGACCGAGCTGAATAAATGTGTTCCTCCAGGTGACACCGACAATATTTTGAAAATTTGTCAGAACGAAATTAAATCTCCCTCTAGTAAAATTTGAACCTCCTCATTTAATTAGAAACTATAAATCACTTTTTTTTTTTAAAGCATCACCACTACATCGAGCATAAAATACCTGCAAACTCCAACACTCACTTTTTACTGTCAGGCTTATAGTAGTCCTGCCAACAAACACACAAATGCTGTTTGATTAGTTTAATGTTTTACTCAGAATCCTCTCATTAAAATGTAAACCCCAAATTCTTGTTGTGTTGACTCAGGCTGCACAAAGCTGATAAGATATTCCATTTCCAGGCTGCTGCAATTTTGGAATGACTTCTCTGAAAGTGGCATTTTGATCATCCCTGCCCAGCAGCTGGAGGTAAATAGACTTGGTCTGGCTCTATTGTGTGATGTAGCACTGAGGCACCAAGGTGTGAGGGCCTTGTCTGATAAAAGCTGAATTAACACACAGAGGACAGTATAAATGCTGAATTACACTGTAGCAGCTCAGGGAGTTTGTACTGTAACGTCCTCCTAAAATCCGTCAACAACAAACAGCAGCACTATCAAGATGAATGATTTAGCCTTGAGGAATAGCATGCTATGCTCAGAATGGTGTCAAATGTAGTGGGACACATGCTAGACCAGTTGGTCTTGGTCTTTGAGTACCACAGCCATTCATATATACATACATACATACATACACACATAGATCGATATAGTACATGACAGTACATGTAAGTTGGAGTTACAATGTAAAGAATAATACATTTCTGCTGAAACACTGCACAAAAATTTTATTGAGAGCCATTTTGGTGTCACCCCCTCTGATGGTGTCACCCAGTGTNTAGATAGATAGATAGATAGATAGATAGATAGATAGATAGATAGATAGATAGATAGATAGATCTCTCCTTGTTCTACCCACATCTGATTATGTAAATCAGGTGGTTTTAGACAATAAAGATCTGGAAAGCACCGACTCTTGATCAACTGAACACAGCTGATTTAGTTAATCAGGTGTGGGTACCAGAGAGAGATTGATAATGTTGATAACATGCACTGTGGTGCTCATGTACCAGGATAGAGAACCATATTTGTTAGTTGACTTTATTGCTACTTATCACAGATACAGTATATCAATGTAAATGTTATGCAGATATCCAAAAAGAGTTCTGGATATGTCATATGTGTGTGTGTGTGTGTGTGTGTGTGTAAAATAACCTTTGTATTTATTCAGAGTGGGTGCACTTGGCATTAATGCTCTTTTGCAGGAAAGCCGAGCTCACAAACACACACACACATTCACACCTGGAAACTGCCCAGGACAGCCACTGGCTTCTCTGCTGGTCACTGTGAGCAACTCCATTGAAGCAGTTGGGGGTTAGGTACTCAAGGGCACCTCAACAGTGGTAATGAGGGATGGGCAGGTGGTTTTTCCTGCCAATCCAGGGACCAAACTGCTGAGCCTTTGGTCACAAGCTCACTCTTTTGTTACAACTTTTTCAATATCCTTATCAATATCATTAACTTTCAATATTGAAATATCATCAATTTTTTAAAATTCTTAAATATCAATAATGGTCTAAAAAATCTCAGTTGGTCTCAGAAATCCAGTATCAGTTGGGCCCGAATGAAAGATTTACTGAATGTTTCCATGAGCATAACCTAGAGGATATACTGCAGGTGGATCCCCACACCAGTGCCGTCTTCCTATCAAGGCTGTGACATAGAGGATGAGAGGCTGGATATATGTAGAAAAGTGTCTCAACTTTGGAAACACTGACTTAAACTGGAAAAACAGTCATTCTCACAGTGCAATTACCCATCATGCCATAACTCATCACTCTCCTTCCTCTCTCTAGGTGGAGAGATACAGTAAAGATAAGCCAACCTGATTAGATTGGTGTTGTCTCCATAGAAACATGGTGCTTATGCATGGCAGAAATGATAAAAATGTGAAAATTGGCCAATTCAGTAATTTCATTTGTGCTTTAGCGACCAGAGCAAATGACAAATAGGCAGAACCCAATGAAAGGTTGCCCCATGTTTACAATATTGTGATTTACACATGCTGGAAAAACACTTATCACATGGATTATAGTTTTCCAGGGCTCGAAATGAAAAGCCATAAACATAAGCACACATGGAAGCAAGGCACCGGAGTCATGATGAACTTGAGCAATAAGGCCACAAAGTTTACAGCATGTGCACCATAGCAGCTTTTCATAAAGCAACAAGTCAATAAAAACACCTACTGAAAAATCCTCTTTTAACAAACAGTACCATAACAACAGGAAGTAGAAGGTGCTGTAGGTGCTACTGTGCCAACAGGGGGCGCTGCCCTGTCATGTAGCTGTCAGAGACTAAGATGGCAAGATGGCATGAAAACATCAGCTCTCAGAGAGAAGGTGGTTATTAAGGCAGCCAACAAGGTGCAAACGGTAGAATCTCTTCACCTTCCTTTGCATTTTTACAGAAACTGACAGGAGCTCTGGCTGAAAATGTTTGGTGATGTCTTTGGTGAATCTCCTTACAACATTTTAAAAGACACAGCTGCAATTATGCTCTAAACTCCATCCACAAACAAGAACTTTCAAAGAAGCTGAAAACCTCATTACACTCTGCCTATATCTCTCCCTGTCAACTGCTTCACCATAGCAAACACATATAACATACAATAGTGAAACAAAAAGACCAACACACTTTGATCTCATGCAAGGTCATGGTGATATTTTAGAGATTTTGGAATTTGATGCTCTAATAAGGACCTTCATCGGAATCAACCCATTGAGAAAGGCCACAATGGAGTTCTGTAAAGCAGAAATCTCCACATTTTTTGGAGATTGGGCCCTGATTTAGCTCATGCAGGTAGAACAGGGAGAGATGGAAAATTGTTGATTATTTTAGCCATCTCCCTTCATATCATGATGTTGATTTATTCCATTTTTATTTATTTATCCCAGGAGTCAGCTTGAAAGTGATAAAAATGTGTTATGCTACTTTTAAGGTGGACTGGAAAATTCTAATATGAAACTGGTGAATAAGAAACAGGTTCAGCCTCATCAAAAACAAAGTAATTGTGTGCTCTTGTAAAAATGTCTTGTGATGTCATGAACTTTCCTCAATAAATCCACCTTAAATTTTTATAAGGGGCTCATCAGTTGTGGGGGTAGAGGGATGGCCAATAATTTTAGCATGGTGGTCATGGCCCCCCAGGCCACCCCTTGGGGACACCAGTGACTTTTTCTGATGAAGTTCACTGAACTTGTGTACCTCCTAAAGCCGACATCCTCCTTCCATTACTGACACCTGCACACAATCTATCAATAATCAATACATCTTACTGCTCTGATAATCAAAGATTGCTGTCCAATCAAACAAATGTGATGGTGACTATCTGCAGGTCTGCAGGCAAAGAAATTACACAATATTTGATGGATTTTTAAAATATTTCCTCAGTGCCAATGAGACTTGACTTTGCAATGAACTACTTATAATAATCTTGTATGTGCACTCCTGTCCTGTCTCTGTGGAGAATTATCACTCATACTCAAAGTGAAAAGGAACTATATGTAGATTTACTAAAACAATGTGCAAATTTTAGGTACTAGTACTGGTGGTTACAGTTTATTTTGATTATTGTTTTTCTTTCTTTCTTTCTTTCTTTCTTTCTTTCTTTCTTTCTTTCTTTCTTTCTGATAGCATAGATCAGATAGCTTGAGAATCCCCAACTTTTACTTTGCATCTGCATGCAATGCTGCTTTTTTTTTACTTTCACTTTATATTACTTCTAGTACAGAAAAAATATTCTGGGTACTTCTCCCAATGATGTTCATAGTACTTGCTTACACACTTTAATTCTTTGTGGAATATTATCTCATTCTGTTTATTAAGTTTGGAGGTTGGAGAGTCATGAGAAAAAAACCATTCCATGATGGTGATGATAAGATTTTTCACTTGAATTGAAAAAAAATAAAACTATTTTGCTTTATTTGGAGACAAAAAAGTACTCGACTAAATGGAGCCTTCTTTAGTGTAAATGTAATATGTACGAAACCATCACAGTACCCACTTATGCAAAATAATGTTTATCTTTGACCTTTTGAATTTTCTTAGAAGGGAAAAATGGTTTCAGCCGCTTTGATTCATATGCCTAGTTTTAGTTGACTAAATGTAAAAAAAAAATAAAATAAAAGCATGAATCCTGGTCACTCTGCTGAGTGGGCATTAAGTCACATTTGGAAGTCAATGGAAATTAAAATATAATTTTTTTTTTTTTTTACGTTGCACAGCATAATGCTTTAAAGTAATGTTTTGTGCTATGTTTTGCCAAATTAATGACTTTGCTTTGTTTATATATTAACACAGGTACACTGGTTAGTGCTGAAATAATGGTGCAGTCTGCCAAAAGTGAAGAACATTTCTGTATATATATTTTGCCTCACACATGGCTTGAAAAGCATCATTATCAGCTTTTTTCTTATCACTGGGCTAGGCAAAACACAGCAAATCCATCATATCGGCAGCATACTAAAGTGGAGCTGCAGTATATTTGTATTATATTTGTTTACATCAGTAACATTTGTTTTTGGATCATTTCACAAACACAAAATGCTAAATCCCTTCAATTGTGTCTGTGAATTTAGCTCAAGTTGATCCACTTGACAGATGGAAAAGATGAAGCTGATGCAATTTTCTACACTCAAAGTGCAGCACTGCCCTGCAGCACCTCTGGCTCACTCCTTTATCTATAAATACAGTTAGCAATTAAGTGAAGGTGGAGGTGATGCCACATGTCTGATCGTTCATTTTCAAACTTATTGAACTAGAGAGCTGGACTGAACCAGTGGAAGCCTCTCTCTCTTTATCAGGGTTTGTTACCAACTCAGGGTCTGCATAAAAATGGATTTTTACAAGAAAAGGTGGCATAACACAACATCTCATGAAGCAAAATTCATCTTGTGTAGGTGGGGGTGGGGCACGACTGTCATAAACTTAATATTTCTCTGGATCTATCACAATATTACATGAATTAAAACTACTTGCATCATTCAGCTACACATTCAAAATGGTTGCATGTTTCTGCTCTGTTTGTTACTGTATAGCAAATCCATTTACACGCCCCCTGTCCAAGTCTATATTTAAGTCGGCCATCTTTACCTAGATCCAGACCAAATATTGCCTTTTATGTCTATCATGGGATACCAATGCCTGATTTTTTTTTCATTGAGATTTGTGTATTATTCATGGATTTTCCACTGGATACAGATCAAGAAACTGACAAAAACATTTTTTTTAAAACACCCTATCTTTCAAAGTAAAAAAAAAAAAAAAAAAAAAAAAAAAAAANTTTTTTTTTTTTTTTTAGTAGTCTTGCAAACAAATTAGTCAGATGATGCATGTTTAAACATAATTTTCTTAACAGAGAGGAATATTGTACATATGAGCTGTGAAAGTAGGCAGGGCTGTAATTTCTCTTGAGCTCTCTTATTTTTTTCTGTCACTGTGTTCACGCTCCATCAAGAGAAGTGAAAGTTTATATCCCCTTTTATAATCATGAAGTGAGAGAAAGTGGAAGTAAAGTGAAAGTGACATGAAATGAAAGTGTGTGTCGTTATCATATGATTACTTAGTTGAGATTACAAGAACATGCACACACACACACCACTCCCTCCCCTCTCTATCATTTCATTCCATCCCTTCCAGGCATTCTGAAAAAGGTATAAAGGACCAATTAAGACAGACCAAGTTGCACAGGCTGGGTTGGATGAAGCATATGCAGGCTAAATGATTTCTTATTCATTTTTATTATAATGACCATGAACCTCTAGCTTAATCATTGTGTTAAAAATAGTTTAATACTGACCATGTGATTTTTTTTTTATTTTTAATTCTTTCAGACTTCTTTAACAAAACACACAGGATGGCTCATGCAGGCAAAGGCATTATTATTACTGTGTGAGTTGTTGAAATGTAAGAAGAAGGAAAAAGTGGAGATGTTTTGTCAATTTGTTTTCTGAAACTTATTTGTTAATAAAGCAATGGCAATGGCGCTAACCTTTTTCAAATCTGCCCTTGAAAAATACATCACACACACAAACCAGCATGCATTAATTGCTAGTTTATCATTTCCACAATAGTCCTGAGTAATTTACATAACTGAGATCAAATAAAACTTTTGTGCCATTAAAAGACTGACAGAGGTTTTTGAAATAAAAACATAATGAGCTTTAGCTTTTGAATAAATAACCCCTCTACTGCAGCATGCAGCCCGTTTAATTGCATTACTTATCAACATGTCAGAGAAATCCAAAGCCTGACAGGAGGGAATTTTCCACAATAAAAACAGTCTCTCATGGATCATGTAAGCTCAGTTTCATAACAGCTCTGTCTGTCGAATCATCAGAATTCACAGATATTCTATTCAGAATAACTCAGAATCTGAGTATGGTAGATAAAGAGAGAAAGGCTCATGGAGACACAAGGAAAGTAAAAATGCATTCAAGGTAAACAGAAAAACAGGCAGAGGCTGAGAGGGAACAAATACCTTCAGGATCTGCTTTTTTTTTCACGTCACTCCTCTTGGCATTCAGTCTGCCCTATTTGCCACGGTCTTTATAAACAGCAAAATCAATATGGCCGTTGCTCTGACCCTTGTGCTGGCGCAGCCCATCACCAGATTCATTTACAAAGCAGGTTCTTGAAGAAGGGCACGGCACAATACAGGACGAATAAAGTTTTGTCAGGCTAGAATTTGGATGGAGGCCATATGTAAAACATGTTTGGATCTCTAACAAATCAGTTTATCCTCAGAGGTACCTGAGCGCCCCCTACAGGATGTAGTCTCCTTATTAGCTCCGCCAAGCAGGGTATGTTTTTACCCACATCATTGCTTGTTACGAAACTTGGTGGAAGGGTGAGCTGTGGCTGAGGAAAGAAACAATTACAAAGAAACAATTACATATCTGGATCCAGATGCAATAGTGCATACCTTTGCCAAGGCCAACAAAATCCCCAGTAATAATAAAACTTATTATTAAAAAAATAGCACCATGCTGAATTTAATTGAAATTGGCCTAATAACATTGGTTTCATAGTGCTAATCTTTCCTGTTTCAGCCTCTAGGCCATAGTCAGGAAGCACAGCAGAGCTTTCTTTATTTCTCCAGGACCACAATTTGGGGGCTAACCAGCNGTTCAGGTACTGGCACAGAAAACCCGGGGACTGCTCGTTTCTTGAGGGAAAAAAAAAAGTCTAATTTTGGCTCATGAGTAACATGGTTGTGTAAGTTCACTGCATTTGTCTCAAACTGTATTATTCTTGTTGTTATTTAGATTGTTTTTTTATTGATAACTTAAAAATATATTCCATTTGGCTGTGCCATCTGGTCTTACGCCATCTTGACTCTATATATCAAGAACCACCTGGAAGTAAGTCTTGGACTTTGTTGTGTTATCCTTGATTGCTGAGATTTGTTTATTTTCTGTCTCTTAATGTCAAATAAAATAAACTAAAACTAAATTAATTTTGGAGGAAAGTGCACATTTTTGGCAACATCAATGTGCGCTACAGCGATTTATAAAATATCACATGGTAATACTCAGCATGAGCATCACAGTGGCAGGCAAGATGGTAAATAATGGATGGGAGTGGAAATCAACAACAGCTGTGGTGTGTGTGTGTGTGTGTGTGTGTGTGTGTGTGTGTGTGTGTGTGTGTGTGTGTGTGTGTGTGTG
>VXCM01008378.1:20680-37947 GCA_014773175.1 Lucifuga dentata
TTTTTTTTTTTTTTTTTTTTTTAAACAACCTTTTCTCTTTCCATAGTAAAGGTCATATACAACTTTATAATGACAACAAAAACACTTAGTACCTTTTAATCCTTGGATTATGTTAAAATTGTACATAAAAAAATAATTATCATAATTTTATAGATCAAATTGACCCACAAAGTATACTCAGTTTCAGCCAAAAATAAAGAAGAAAAGTAAGAATTGAACTCTCCCAACAATCTTTTGAAATTACTTCTTAACATAAAGCATGTTTCCATATTTTTGTCAATTTCTTGAAATGTAATACAGCAATTTAAATTTTAAAAAAAAGGAAAAAAAACCCAGCATATTTACTACATGATACACTTTCAATAAGTCCAGTTTTGTCCAGATGTGGCTAAGGGTCCAGATCTGGCGGACTAAAATATATGGAATGACTGTATAATAGCAAATAAGATGATAACTAAGACAATAATGTGTCGCTGATGCTGATCTAGAAAATATTGTGTTTATCATATTGTTTCTTTCCCTTTAGGCCAGTATATTGTTGGATCAATTCTGTCTTGGCTCGTTCAGCTTTGGTGGACATATGTGCTCTAGTTAGTGCTCTTCTAGTCTCAAAATGACTTCATAAAAATATTGATGCTCATGGTTGCGCATAGCTTAATAGACTGAAAAGAAGCATTAAGCCCACAATTATATATATTTGGTAAGTTTTGTAATTGTTTGCACTTTTACTGGCAAAAACATCTTAGTGATTGGACCTCCTGGAATTTTTGTCTCAATGAAACCCAGCACTAGCCCCTATGGAATTTTGAATTTATAAGATAGACTCTAATGGAAGATTTTTGGGCACTGATGGAGAGAAAAAGAAAAGAGGAAGAGGACAATGTCTTGAGCGGACCCACATTAACTGATGGGTCCTTCAGCCTGTGGCATGATTGTGAGTGTATGCATATGTGCATGCATATGTGCTGTGTGTGTGGGTGTGTGTGCTCGTTCTCTGTGGACTATATCACTGTAATGGAGCTTTTATGCCACAGGAACTCAATGGGAGAGGACACTTAAGGAAGATGGCCCCCATAAGAAAAAAAAATCATTAAAAGGCAAATCGCTTTTAAGTGTACTTTCTCATTGGAATGCATCATAGGCAATGAGGTGTTTTGTTGCTCTCTGCTTAAATGGGCTTTACCCACCACATTACTAATTGCTGGACTGTTTGACAGAAAGAACTAACAACAGTGTCGTCTTCAATATATCTTGGAGAAAATATGATTCAGGAATATGCTGGTATTCTCTTGGAGATCGAAGTTGCTTTCAGTCTAATGTTCAGTTACATTTATTTTAATAATGCTGGCACAAAAAAAAAGTTCTATTTAACTTCAAATAATACTCCAATGTTGATATTATGCTTTTTTGTACTTCTTGTTACAATTTAAGCAACATAGATGCTTCTGTTCAAGGATGCAGTTTACATGGGATGTGCTTCAGTGCTTGCCACATGAAAACTGAGTGAAAAAAGGCATTTAATTTTGGATTGTTATGTACAGTACTTGTACACCATCTACTCTATTAATAAGGCTGGCTTTTGGTTGATGATTTTTACTGAAAAACACCCTCATTTTTCAAACCCAGATAGTTTTTGAACTTCTTTTATGTCCCCATGCAGTTACTAAAACTACAAAAATACATTTAAGCTAGTATTGCATTTTAATGTGATTTATTCCTATTTCTTAATGAATATGAAACAATCTGCAATAAATTCTTGTTTTTTCTTTAAAATAATAAAAAAAAAAAAAAAAAAANAAAAAAAAAAAAAAAAAAACAGTGATACAAATTAGTTGCATAATGAGCAATATCGCTCATTTATCAAAAACAAATGCAAAGCAAATGCAAATGCAGAAGGCACTGGCATTGGTTCTGTAATTTTCATTTTACTCTAATTATGATGACTGACTATATTAAATTCAGTGTCGAATGTCACTGTCATAAATGCTGCTGTGACTATGCCTTTCCTCTGTATATATGAAACTTTTATAAGACATCCTGATATTTCCCATTTGTAACCAGCCATACTGTCAGGCAGCTCTCATACCAATACACACAAACTATCTCACTAAAAATCCATAGCAACGTACTATACATGGGCTGCACACAATAACAGCAGCACCTCACAACGTGATCCACTATAATACAGCCACAATAGTCAAGTAAGTATAGCCTCAAACACTACCACAAAGCCGAATCAACATTCCTCTAACTCAGTGTTAACATTAACATGAATATTATTAACATAAACTTTATAAGCTTCACAAAGACTTGGTGAACACTTGATCCAGTGCTCCTTTCCTATAATTATGGCTATTTGTACTGTGCATGTGGCTAGTGGGAACTAAACTTGATCTATAGCTGTACAGAACCACTGACACGTGCCATCAGCTAAAGCTTGACCTACTAATGTGTGAATGCAATGCATTCTCTTTTATTCAGTAAAAAGTCAGCTCCTTGTAAAAAAGAGAAAAAAAATTCAACCTTAGTGTAAGGAACGATGAAAGATGAAAAACAAAAAAGGTCTCCACAGCTTACCAGCACTACTTTTTATTAACATCCCCAGCAGCATAATCCAAGTGCGGAACTGTCTGGCAAAAAGTTTAAAAATGCAAAAACAAAAATTTACAGAAAATTGAAACCAAAACCACAATCAGATCTGCACATAGGCTATGCTCTATTAAATTATTAAATATTATTTTTACAGTTAAGTTTTTTTTTTACACCAATCAGTAAATATTCTATAAACAGAGTCTTCAACACAAATAGCTAATCTAACACAATACCACCTTTTACCTTTTACAATACCACCATTCAGAACCTTTTGGTTCTGAATGCTGCCTCAGGCAGCATTCACAACCAAAAGCAGAAGACCCTTGAACTATGTAAAAAGAGGAATGAAAAATCAATATCAGAAGATAATACCAATGAATAGTACAGTAAATAATTAGTTATTGTAATGTAAACACCTTGTTAAATTTATCCTTTATGCAGATTTCACGCAGAAATCAGATTGACTAATCACGCCTCAGTAGCTGCAACCAACCATTGTCCCAGATGTGTAAGTCTATCCCTGAACAGTGTTAATCTTATTTCTCTTTAACACTAAAGGCATTTTGCCAATTAGGGAGACAAATAACCTGTGCGATGATGATGATGATGATGATGATGATGATGATGATGATGATGATGATGATGATGATAGTGATGGTGGTGGATTATTTTTTCCTCATAATTACTGCAGAAAAGTACTGTGAGGTTGTGTTACAAGTTTGAAGGCAATAATGGCAGAAAGCCACAGAGGAAGAGAGTGTGAGCCTCTCTTTCAGGGTGTATGTCCTGGATGAATGTGAGTATATCTCAGGATCCAACTAATTCCCATGCCACTCATTCAGGGCTGTGATGAATGAAACCAATATAAATACAAAGTATTTAGTGATTTCCTTTGTTCAGAGTGTTTTCTCTTAAATAACAAAAATGCTTCACATTGGTGTGAGATCCAAAGGGATCTCAACATTATCTCACATTTTGTCAAGGGTTTCATTTTGTGCAGGCTGACTAGTAAGAACAGTCTTAACACTGCATGTCACATAATAGATTAATTCTTATTTGCTCGTAATGTAGGAGATATTTGGATTCAGTGATTTAACTTGCATTGTTACTTAGTTTACATGCTAAATTTAACTGTCTTATAATTGGAGTAAGCATCTTTACATGCATTTCCTTAACTGACAGACTTCCCCACATATGAAGATGAAATGAAAAGTCGTGTATTCAGCAAACAACAGAATCATATTAATTTCATTCATTCAGGCTTACTCAAATTTTTGTCTTAGTCACAATACATATCAAAATTGCAGTATAGTGTGCATGTAAACATATCGACTGATTGCATAATTATGGATAATTTGAGTCACACCTGTAGGGCCGGTACACTGGACTGTGGATTTTTTGACCTTGCACAGGAGATTGGTTCTACATGTATCTACATGGTTACTACAGGTAATCAAAGATGTACTTAACATTAACCAGATGTAACTCCGTCTGGTTATAAATCAGTAGAACCCTGTCATATTCAGAGCTAATGCGATCGTGTTCACACTACAATAACCACTCCAGAGTTTGTTTGGAACCAGACCAAGACCATCTCCTCAAACTGGTCTCGGGTCAGTTGTTTTGGTCTGCACTCAAATGTTGAAAGCCGCCCACACAAACCAATGAGGAAAATGAACTTCAGTCTGACTGAACCAGACCAAACAATGTTGGTGTGAAAACATCCTAAGATTAAAAAACTAAGACATTATGTCCTACTCCTATTAGCTCAATACGTAGAACCTCCGCTAATTAAATTTATCCTGTCAAAATAGTGCTTTAGCAATTTATAGATGACTGGTCTAATTCACTTCTCTCTCTTTTTGGATGCACACACTCACACTTTTGGGATATTCACACTCAGGTGTGTGTGTGTTGGGGTCCTGAAGCCTGTTTCTACACCTGCAGCTCCTATTGCACACCTGGTCATTTGAGGAGAGGGAATCTCTCTCTCTCTCTCTCTCGCTCTCTTTGAATAGCCTCTCCTGAGGTTTCTTCCATTTTCCTTTATAATACGGTTTCTAGGGAGTTTTTCTTCGTCTTTTTAGAGAGCTTAGACTGGGTCGGGAACTGCTAATGTGTGGGTCTGTAAAGCCCTTTAAGACATCATATGTGATACTGGGCTATGCAAATAAACTTGACTTGACTTGACTAGTCAACACTAATAGTTTTAAGGTAACTGTGTACAGAAATCCGGTGGTGCTAAACCAGCAAAGCAAAGTTTGGTGCTATTTCAAAGCTAAACTTCCCTTACTGGCTGAGCTATGAAGTGATTTACCCGAGTTTATCTGGTTTGTGGTGATTGGCTCTGAGAGTAATATATAAGTGAGGACCTGCTGGGCTTTGGTGCTGCATCAGTTGCCATGGGAGTAATGATATGCTGGAGTTTTTGAAAAAACTCTAATGCCATTGTTGCACGCTATTCATTATAATTAGCTTTAGATTGCCTCTGTGTTCTTGGAGGGCATGAAGGAATTGGAGTGTTTCTGAACTGCTTTCAGTTTTTCTGCACTGATGGATTGCTTTGATTCAAACAGCTATTTTATGGGGGCGGAATTCAAAGCAACGATGCAGATTCCTATATATAATGTATACTAACCGACACACAATACACAGTGTGTTTAATATTACAAATAGATCTCAGCAGTGACTCAGTATGACAGCATTCACAGGAGCCATTTCATTCCTAGCAAAGAAATATCACAAATCTGCTGCGGCTCACAGAGCTCAAATATAACCAGACTTCAGTACTGTACATGATACGCAACATTAGTGTAGCTGAGCTCACAGTGCTGTAACAACATACTATAGACCAAAAATTAGGAGGCTATTGACTTTGAATGAATATATTCAGCCTAGACCACTTTTTCTTCACAACCCAGTCACAGAAAAATTTAAGGAACATGAGCATAAATTAGCAATGAGCTAGATCAACAATTACATTGCAAACAAAATCCATCATGGACATCAGCTGCTAGATGAACTACTGAGCCTTAAATTCTTATTCTTCTGGAGAAGGAAAGAGATTTTCTTATTAGTGTTTTTTTTTTTTTTTTTTTNAAAAAAAAAAAAAAAAAAAAAAAGTATAACATGATTTTTGGACTTAATATGGAATTTGGAATAAGAATTGTGGATAAACTGTGCTGGGAAATGCAGGGAGCAGTGACTACAGTTTCAACAGCTCCCCCCCCCCAAAAAAAATAACCAGTAAATAATGATTGTGATTATTGTTGAATGCTGATCTTGATTTGGTGTGCTGTTACACATATTAATTCTATCATTTGTTATAACAAATAAATTGCTGCAATCATCAGTGTGTCATGATATTGTGTGCTTACAATGGAGACAGGGGTGCCTTTTTACTTGGTTTGAGCTAATGTCCCTTAAAATGTCTGTGTACAGCCCTGTAACTGAGTACTGCACTGTAAATGGACTAGAAATGTTTAAAGTGATGAATTAAGAATACTGTTACTGTTAAATGTGTGGAGTACTAATAGATTTTCTTACTTGGAATACTGGGATATAATGGGATGGTGGAAGCTGATATCTGATATGTGGTACTGTTACGTTGTACTTACACATTGTGGGTTTCAAGAGCAATTAAATTATCACTAAAAACACGAGAAATAACTTTTAGTAAATTCAGCTTTTTTATTACGGTAAAATTTGACAAGATTTTTTAATCTTTATTTAGGTTGTAGTTCACTAAGCATCAAATGCTCTTTTGCAGGAATGCCCTGCTCACACACTCACACATACACACAGTATATTTTGTCTATAGTGAACTTCAAATCAACATTCAGTTTCACCTAATGTGTTGATTGGTGGCATAACCACTTGTGTCAAATTTCAAGAAGCCTGGATTCAAATACATAGCATGCTGCAGAGCGAACAGGCAGTTGCCAACCAAGTGGAAACATTTGCAATGATTATCCAACAACTTTCAAATTATTTCTTTGTGCAGGAATAATTTCATATCCCTGCACCTTGGGTGGTACTTTAAAAACAGATTAGAAAGACCTCCTGCCCACTTGACTCATTGTAATCTACAGTACATGGGTAATTGAACCTTTTAAGGTATGAATGAATATATAGAAAGCTAGCAGGGTGCCTGTTCTTCCAATAGATAATAACAGTGTGCATATAAATATTCTTTTCTCAGAAGCTCAATACATTCTACTGAGAGAGGATAGAGCAGGATGTCGCACAAAGATCATTAGGTTTGCACTGTATTTGTATTGTAAATTCTGATTGCTAGTTACTGCTGTTGTTTTTTATTATTTTATTTTAACCAGAATGGTCTTTTGAAATCAAAATCACTGTTGTTCAGTGAAAAAGTCTTGCCAAAATGGCAGCATAAACATGTTTCAAAACCCATATGAGAAACAGCACAAGAACACAGATAAAAAGAGAACAAACGGAAAGAAAAACAATCATAAGAGCTAGGAATTAAAACACACCAGTACCAACAGAGCACAGGCTGCACTTTGACACTGGAGATTAGTCTTAATTACATGTGTTACACACCCAAACTCTGCAATTCAAAGCTGGAGGAGAGAAGATTTTTTTAATTTTTTTTTTTTTTTTAATTTATGTTTCTCCAAGTTGACATATATGAAAGTTGAAGGTCTTTGAACTACAGTCATCATCACTGATTGAGGGAGCTTGTGTTGCATTTCATATTGAAATTCATTGCAAACCCCCGCCCAAGAAAACAAAAAAAAAAAAAAAGTATGTCTGATTTGGTGTGCAAGATGGATTATAAAAATCTTTTAAATTAGTGGAGTACAAATTAAATCCCATGAAACTCAAAATCCAAGAAGGCGCATAATTTCTTCTTTACGCTTGCTGCTCAGCAGTGTTGTGCTCCGTACTGCCACTGGTGGCTAGAAGCTACATTGCAACAGTACTGAGTATTACACTGACTATTGTTTCACTACATTTTTAAGATAATGTAGAATAATGACTTTATCCTTTAAACCAAACACAAATCAGCTCTGTGGACATTTGATTGGATGATGCAACATCTACATATGTTCATATCAGTGCAACAGATTGTGCTGTTATTATTATACTATAGAAATGTACAGTATATTTTTTTCTATAGTGAACTTCAAATCAACATTCAGTTTAGACATTGCAATAATAGCTTATGAACAGTGCACAATCAACAATTTGACTTTTATCCAAAGTTCTTATTTTTAGAGTTATAAAACTATTAAATATTAAACTGACTATCCAGACTATTTTTCTACAATATACAGGAAAATCTGACAGCCAAAGTCACTGTTTAACATTATGTGAGTTTGTTCTGGTCACCAGTGTTGTCCAGGCCTGGCCAGGTTTTGAACTGGGGCTGGTTTTGGCCTGGTCTTGCCAAGTTTGGCATGGGTCTAATGGGAGTGGATTTTCAGGTTGAGAGCCAGACAGACCAGAGTTCAGCCTGGCCAACAGAGAAAGAGAGGAGGTTCAGGGCAGAGCTGTTCATGTTCACAAAAGCTGATAGATCTATTTGGGGATGTAGAGACAACATGAATGAAATGTTCATTCACTGAAACTTTAAATGGGCAGTAACAAGTAAAGAGAGAGATGGTGGGGTGGNGAGAGAGAGAGAGAGAGAGAGAGAGAGAGAGATCAACTACTGAGTCCAAACCACATTTTTAATTTGGCCAAAATAAATGTGATAAATTACAGCAAATATAATCAAAAGTCATGCTGCTTACAGTTTTGGTGTGATCCCTGTTCCAGCTTGGTCTTCTCACATCTCATAGATAGAAACTTTTAGCTGGATGCCTCTGAGGTGTCTGAGCAACCAGCTCTTCATAATTTGCATCAACAGCCATCCTAAAAGTTAGCCAAACTTTCAGTGTAATAGTCTGTTGGTCA
Source organism: Lucifuga dentata (assembly GCA_014773175.1). Lineage (NCBI taxonomy): Eukaryota > Metazoa > Chordata > Actinopteri > Ophidiiformes > Bythitidae > Lucifuga > Lucifuga dentata. Next base: position 29,198 of record VXCM01008378.1, read on the forward strand.
CAGACACTTGCAACCATATCAGAAACCGACTTTCAACAGTCAGAAAAGTGCCACTTTAATGCTGGATATGATTCTCTGTAGTAAATGAACTGGGTATAATTGAAAATAAAATGAAAATAAAAAGTATGCAAAGATGCTGAAAATATTTAGTCTGACAACAAATATGCGCAATATTTCTTTTTTTTTTTTTGAATGTCTTTCCTATTTTCTGTATAAAACTGATACAAAATAAAGAGAAAATGCAGCTAAATTTTACAGTTTTACCCTTCATTAAATTATCCATTTTATATGGATCATTCAGTGTTATTAGACCACTCTTACCTATATGCTTCTGAAACAATACACCAAGTATATTTAGAAAATATACCTTCATCGATGGATTTAACAATGCAACACAGGCATCTTTGTCTTTATTTAGCAATGCTGCAGCTCTGCAGTGAAACTGAAAGCATACTGCAGCTGTCAAAATAGTTGGTAGGTGATGTTCTGGTTGTCTTTTGTTCTATTTGGAAACAGGCCGAAATTAATTCTATATTTAAGCCTTTATTTGAAGCTTTGATGGTCCTTGAATCTGATGTCATCCTAGAGCCATTGCACAGAAGTAGTGGTAGTGCTTCCATGAAGAAAGCTCCCTACAGTGGTGTACAAAATGACTTTGAAGAGTATGAAGTGCTCCCAGTAATTAATTGTTCTTGCCTCACAGAAGAGCAAACATTTAAAGACAAAGGATTTATCCACTTGAAAGATTTTACACTGTACATATTTTACAGTTTCTTTAGATCTTATATATGAAAAACAGCCTGGATCCTGTCTGCAGGGCAATCAGGGTGTTAATCGACCTCAGAAAGTCTTTCTTCTTGCAGGAACTCAATAGCTGGATACTGCACTATTTGTCAAACACCTTGTTGATTCTGGCCCAATATGTCCTCAAACAGCAAGACACATTCATCAGTCAGTCCTTTACTTTCTGGCACTGATTACCACACAGATGTACAGAAACACAAGACAACTCTACAATAATATTACAGAGAAGAAAGAAATGATAAATGTTAAATGATGCAGCTTCCATCATGCATTTATCATATAAGCCCTGTACACGATGAAATAATTCCAAATTTACACAATCATCCAGCCAAAAAGTGATTATTAGGAGAAACATGCCAAGCAAGAACTGACAATTAATGCAAGATTAGATGGTTGGTAACTGACTGATAAAATGCTTTTGCTACACTAGCTTCAGGTTTGTTAGTCTATCATTCCAAGACTTAAGTCTGGAAAGAAAAAAATCTTAAAAACTACCAAATGGATTACCATTAATTTGGGACAGAAAAAATACTTCTCATAGCTATAGTGACTAACAGGTTCCACACATGGTGAACAATGAATGAGCAAGATTTGCAAACTGTGTTGACCTCTATATGATTGACAGGACACACAGCATATGACCCAGAGCACATCGCAGGCCTAGCTTGGTGATTGCCAATTATTCCAGAAATGGTAAATAGAAAAATAAAAAAATTAGGCTCAAAAATAGATGTTGAGTAACAAAATGGGTTTTTGCAAATGTGGCAGTATTTTATGTGTCTTGTTTTTAGTTAATTAACTATATTAATGTATGAGAGTTTTAATGTCATTAATGTTCCAGGTTATACAGTATCTACAGTCCAAATAATCTTTTATAAACAAAAAAAAGTTGTGCTGTCTTTAGATTTTGGCACATATCCTTCCTTGAACTACTACTGTGACATTTCTTTGGCTGGATGCATGTTGAATTGGCAGAGTCACTTCATCATTGTCCGAGGGTAAAGCCCAGATAATGGAAAATAAGCTTTTCCCAGTTTGCTTTGCTGTGTTCGGCTTGGCCGTGGTTTTGAGAAAGCAGAAGTGGCAGATTCAATGAGCCTTGCCTCAACATTTTATGAGCTTTACGTGTTTATTTAAATGTGAATTCTCATTGCTGTATATTGCTTTACTTTATGTGAAGATGATGTGCTGCCTTCAGACGGATGAACAGGAGAACAGAGCTCATATATAAGCACATATAATAAACATGCTAACCTTCAACATGTTTATCTGAAGACGTGTTAGATAAGATTAATATGACATTTTCAAAACATCTGTGTATTTGCTAATAAAATGTGTAGTTTTCTTTAAGCTAACCACGTATACTGAGCCCTCTCTTGTTCTACATACATCGATAAATCAATAATTTGCTCTGTTGATGGCTCGGAAGTAGTGCAGAGCACTTTTAGACCACAAATGAACTGCATCAGAGTTTATTTGCAACCAGACCAAGACCTCCTCAAACTAGTTTTGGTGCAGTTGGTTTGGTCCGCACACGGCTGGAATTGGTATTCAGACCTGCCCAAACGAATCTCAAGGAAGGAAATAAGCCCTAAATAAATAAGCCCTGAGCTGAATCAAAACACGCAGGTGTGAAAATGTTCAAAGTGATAGTGTCAAGTATGAGAAGCTCCAACAAATGCTACTTTATTTTCTCTATCATCATAATTGGAGATAAGCAGAAAGATATGAGTGTTCTAATTCAGCATTTCCAAAAATCCCCCTGTATGGAATAATTTTAACTATACTCTTAGCTTAAATAAGAGTAGAAAGTTTAGAAACATCTATTTTTTTTTTTTTTTTTTTTTTTTTTTTTTTTTGTTTTTTTTTTTGCCAGAGAAGAGTCAAATATTTGCACCAATATCAACAGTCAGCCTCCCTGACCAATTCCTTTATGAGCAGTCTAGCATGCATCATATTTGTGTTTGACATTACACAGTCTTACCTTTTTAATATTCACAAGGAATACTCTCAGTAGCTGCTTGGAAATAACTTTATTCAGATTGCAACCGCCGTATAATTCTGAATCTCAAAATGCAATTAACACAGGAGTCAGTCCTGTTATTTCTTGACGGTCATAAAATATTTATCCAAAATGAAAAGATTGGCTGATATGAGGAGCCATAAAATATCCTATGTATATTAGATTGAATATTTATGGCATGCACCTGTAATTATATCTGTGGGAGATATTCCTGTTGCTGTATTAGCATGATGTGCGATTGAAGACTCTACTCCCTTCCTGTGAGGAAGGTTATATGAATGTCATAGAACAGCATATTATTATTATTGAGTTCTCAGGAAACGTTATTATATCCTGATTTGGTTGAGAGTATAACACTACTAGGCAGCAGTAACCATAAAAACTAGAGGAGCATATGAACTGTTAAGATTTAACCAATTTTATATTGTCTGTGGATCATCAGCACCGGAGTGTTAGCAATAAATCAATTATTGATTAATCACTGTTAAGAAATTAAATGTTGAGAATATATTTTTCCGATCATGTAGATTGTTTATTATTTAACTCCTTGTTGAAGTTGTTTAAACCTTGTTAGAGATTCTTCTCCAATTATGGCAATAAATCAGTCTTTTCAAACATCACATGAACACTATAATTAGATTTAAATTTGTATGAATCAGTGTTGGTGGGCTCCATGTGACCTACATTATTTGACTGCAAATTAAATTACCCCAAACATGTAAACAGTTTTGTCTTATCTCTGCATGCATTTCATCACCTGACATTCTGTAAGCAGCAAGTCATGTATATTCTGAAATTGACAAATTCCTATTAATTTCATACATCTACTGTATACTTCTTAATGCCTTGATTACAGTATAAATATAGGTATATTGCATAGTGTGCATGTTAAATTGTTGAATGTTAAATTGTTAAATTGTTTACCATGGGCGATCTTTGCACATTCGTGGTCCCAATCAGGTTTCCGGGTCAAATTGGGTAGCGACATGGACATTGCAACAACATCGCTCTTCTTTTCATTCAGAGAAGAAAAGCGAAAAAAAGGGCAAATGTGGGTGCATGAAAACTTCTTGAGTCACCATAGAATTCAATCAATCAATTCAAACTTGGTATCCATGTCTGACTGCTGACATTTCACACAGCAAGTGTCTTTTTTCCCAGATCATGATACGATTTTAAAGTTGTGTTGTAGAAACTCGGGAAACTGCTCTACACAGGTTGAGCTTCTCCTCCATCGCTGTGGCTCTTCTGCTTACGTGATGTACAGCTGTTCTCTGATTGGTTGCGCATTGGAAAGGTCAAAGTTGAAGCCCAGGTGGCGTGACGCAATGTTAGGAGTCACTGTTTAGCTCCCAATACACAATAATGGAACGCCCAGGTCAGTGTATCACTCACTGCTTATCATGCAAAACCAGCCTTACTCTCCTAGCAATGACAAGGCTGACTTCCCTCTGAATCCTCTACAGCCCACCTCAACAGGCCACAGTTTAACCTTCCATCCTTAATATAAATATAATATAAACTCTTCCCTTCCACATGAGCAGATCGGGAAATGTTCACCACAAACTGTCACAGGGTTTGAGGGGAAAGATAAGTGGACTGAATGGATTTTATCACACTGAATGGATTTTATCACACAAACACATACTGCACACAGGGACACGCACAGATATACACACACAGATATACTCACAAATGTACACGGTCTTTTTAAGGTGCCTCTCTGCCCTTAATTAACCTGGCAGGATGTGAATTTCAAACTCTGAATTTTGACCCTCATGAATTTGCTCAGCCCTCTGCTAACTTTTTAGCTTAACTTTCACTTTTCTGTGTCTGATTTTCTCACAGATAAGCAGCAACTGAAAGATGTATTCCTCAATATTACATCTTGTCCCTTTCTTGTCCCGCTGGAATCCTGAACATCATTAAAATATAATCTTAATCTTTAAAACAATGAGCATGAGTCTATCATGTGCAGTTAATGAATCATATAGTAGGTTGTCTGGGAGCAGGTGACACCATCCATGGCAGAGATTCTCATCATTTGTCACTCAGCCAAATGATGTGCAGTAAACAAGAACAAGCTCCATTGAGACTCTGTTTGCTCACATGAAGAGCAAAGTTGATGTGGAGGTCAACACTAAAATCAATCACAGGGCAGAAACTGATCGATCGTGTCCCCTCCCATCTCCACAGACAGTAACTCATGCGCAAGTATAGATCAGCTGTCATTTGTGGGATTTGTGGGATTTGTGGGACTTTCTCTTTGTTGCATTCAAAATTGGAAAATATATGAGATCAGAAAATTTTTCATGAGAACAACCAGATGGTGGCATTTTTCTTTCATATCCTGTCATAATTTACAGTGAATCTCAATTATTTTTGTCTTTGTTGTGCAATTTGACAAAGTAGCTCAATATGAAGAAGTAAACAGTTGGCTTTCTGTCACTGCTGAGCCATGGGCCTTTACAGAATAACCAACCACTAATTTAATCATATCATTTAATCATAAATTTTGCGTTCATGTGCAGCTACTTTGAGTTTAATAACATTTTTAATCTGCCCAAATTATGTTTTTTTTTTTTTTTTTTTTTTTTTTTTTTTGTTTTGTTTTTAATCAATATTCAGCAAAATGTTCACTTTCATGATTTTCAAATTTTTTTCTCATGGAAACTAAATTATAGTTAAGGTTGTTCTTAAGATTTGGCTGGCAAATAAAGGCTCCTACACAATGTTTAATTTTGGGCTGTCGCAGATGACACAATCATAAGAAAAATGTAAAAAAAAATCCCTGGTCCTCGATTTAAAAGAGGGTCCCTAGATCAGTAGTTTAAGGCACATCAGCCTGTGAGAAAATTCTGTCAAAAATTTGGGACAAAAATTCTGTCAAAAAATTTGGGACAAAAACCTCACAGGGTAATTGCTGCTATGAATCAGGTCTATAAACCAACCAAATAGGAACATGGCTTGAAATATCATGAGGATATTGTGGAGGTTCAAACATTGTAATATTCACGACAAATTAAACTTGATCTTGTACAATGTGACACAAGTACCAATCTGCTGAAGCTTTAATCACGCAGTGTGAAGGAGCCTTAAAATAATTTGATTAAAGGGTGAATTCACTGATTTAACACATTGAATTCAATTTTGAGATCAGTCTATTGTTCTTGGGGAGCACTATTCAGCATGGGAAAACTGCTTTTGAAAGGCTTTTGTCACTGTACAAGGTGCTATGCAAAGTCAGGGAAACTAATCCAATGATATCCAGCCTAAGCCTACAAGTTTTGGTGCTAAAGAACTACAAATTTGGAAGCTAAAACTACTCCATGAACTGTTGGTAAACTTTTAGGTGTTGCTTAGTTTTCAGCAAAAAAAAAAACCAGTAACGATCCAGAGTAAGAACTCTGTTTCCCCCAGNCTTAGTTTTCAGCAAAAAAAAAAACCAGTAACGATCCAGAGTAAGAACTCTGTTTCCCCCAGTCACATTCCCACAATGCTTCAAGTACTGTGACATTATGGAAATTAGAGTATGTGGCATTTACTGTGTGACAGCTGCATTATTTTCACATGCGGTAGAACTTTATCGTCACAAGCAACAACAACAGAAGCAATGGAGGAATCTGTTTTGTACTTTTCCAGTATCCTGACATTGGATCTGGATCTCCTCATCTACTTTATTAGATAGCAAGGCTTGCACCTTCTCATTAGTACACAGTTCTGTAGTTTTTCCATCTTCTTCAAAAGTCTTCAAACCTCACTTGCTGTTTCACGTGTCCAAAAAATGGAGGCTGTCCACCTGATTTCGCAAGGAGAAGCTTGTGTCAGACCTATCAGCAATGTTTGGTGAAAAGGTTCCTGTGGTGTGAAAGGCACTAATGATTTATTCTGGCCTCATCTCTTTATCCAGGGTTGGATTGGCCATCGGGAGAGGTGGAACTTTTCCTGGTGGGCTGCAACCATTGGTGAGCCAGCCGGTGGCCTTTGCACTGCACAGTATAATATTAATTAAAATGATTTTAAACTAAGCAAATATTTTTTTCCTTTCATATTTTTCTTGGCACTTACATGAAGAGAAAGGGTGGCATGGAGAAACAGCAGACAATTACGGACTTATTTGCCCCCAGCATCATTGGTATTTTCATCTGGCCATCCTACACCCCCCCCCNCCCCCACCCCCACTAGACACCTTAATTAGGATCCCAATCCGACCCTGTTCTTCATCTGATGAGCAAAGGGTAAACCAGTTGCCACTGAGCATTAAAATTGGTCATAAAGCTCAAACTAAGGTTAGAGAAAATTGTGGTGAAATAACTGCAATGATAAAAAGATTCTACCTGAAAGACTGTTGAGATATTTGTTCACAAACTGCAGGCTGCATCAAAACATTTACTCCGTTTCGACCCTCAGATACAGAGCAACTTCACAGTGTTTTTCTACCAACCACTGTGGACTCAACAGGAGTTAGAATGTACTACAAACAGAAAAATAGACTCACCTCACAATGTCGCTGACAATTCAATATTTTTTTCCAAGCAAAAGCCCTCCAGAGGGGAAAAAAACCAAACATTATTCTTAAAGTGACTCAGTGCCCTTGTGCAGGGGAGAGTTTGTTGTATCTTTGCTGGGAGCTCTTTAGGATAAGGCCCCCAGTAGAAAGGTTTTCTACCATTTCCTCTCCGACAGGACCTCTGTATCAGCCTGCCACTAGAGTAAAATCTCAATCAGCCTTGCTGCCTGCTTGGAAATACCTGGGGATAGAAAAAAAAATCTGCTTGGCCCAGTTACCGATACACTCTATAGGTTTCCCATTTGATCTCTATCACTTCCTGTTAACTTCAAATATGTTTCTGAGACAAGTGTCAGAGAGGTGGTATCCTCTGGTGTGTCCTCGTTGGACGTGTCTCAAAGTGTTGTCACTTGAATCAGGCCTGATGAATTCCAAGCAGGAATCATTCACTCCCTCCCCCTCACCACCACAACCACTACATCTCTGTTTTGTCTCCAAACTGTATTTTTGGTCTGATCGATGATCCTGAGTGGTAGCATAGCATGGATTCAGTCCATGCAATGGGCATGAAAGCTGTGTGTGAGACTGAAGAAGTAAATCATCAACATTACAGAGTTCATATGAAAAAGAGGTGGTGCTACCAATCAACCAAATTGGACTTCACATATTTTCAAAATACTCTGTCCAGGCTCTGACAAGAAGGTAGACATTTATTTATTTATTTGTTTGTTTGTTTATCTATCTGCACTTGGCCTCCTCAAGTAAAATGCCAGTCATAAGCGGTCTATGCTTTGTTTCACTCGTTACACTACAAGGGCCTTAAAATTGATGCCTTAAACTGCTCTGAACCCTGCATTTCTGAACAGATTTATTTTAAGGTTAATAGTGCAGCTAGAATTTAGAGTATAATGATGCAGAGAGTGTAACAATGCAGATGCAGAGGACCTTGGTCATGAGTTAAATGCCACGGTCCGCTCTGTGGCAGCTAATGAGTCTACTGGCTGAATTGTTCCCAAACTAACAGCGTCTGGTGAAAGGAGTTTTTCATGCCTGAAGCTTATGAAGTTGTAACTGCAGTCCACCATGCTGCATGAGAGAGACTTGCCCAGATATCCACTTGAACACAAGGTTATGAGATCACTGGACGTGTATTATGATGATGATGATGATGATGATGATGATGATGATGATGATGATGATGATGATGATGATAAGGTTAGTGATCTGAGTGTAAGAGGACCCCCAAATGTTTTATAAAATGGATAAAATGGGTCTCAAAATGGTAAAAGCCATGATGCTACATCCATGGCCAGCATCAAGCCACATGAACACAAACTTTTTAAAATTACTTTGGAAAGTAATACAACACTTTACAGTATATACTCAAGTATAAGCTGAGTTTTTTTTTTTTTT
>VXCM01008379.1:0-17434 GCA_014773175.1 Lucifuga dentata
GGGCAAATACTTTTTCACAGCACTGTATATCAGGAGGGTCTTCCACTGTAGGTCTCTCAGCACAACCTCCATGGTCCATTGGTGCAGAGTTGGTGCACATAAACAGGCTGGTGCTTTTCTAGAATTTCATGGCCCTTGTTTAGACTCTTAGAGAGCCCTAGTGAGGCTAGCCAGAGCCCTGTTACCGCTAAGTCCAATAAGGCCAAACAAAAGAGTACAAAGAGTGCTTAGTTCCCATCCAACCTGTCCATTGGACTCCAGACTATAGTGCAGTTGTCTCACCTTGTTGACATGTAACCAGTCCATCCATTTTACCCTACCCAGACTTTAACTTACCATTTGTTCTACACACTGATACATGAAAGTCTGGGCAGTGCTTTATCAACAGCAGGGGAGTAAGCTTTGTATCATTGCTTACGGTTCCAAAATGCTCATGCTGGCTGAGGAAAACTACCATCTCCATTCAGGTAAGCTTGAGTTCTTGGCTTTAAAATGGGCGATCTGTGATAAATTTAGAGATTACCTCAATTATGCTCCCACCTTCACTGTATACATGGAAAATACCCTCCCCCCCCAACCTATGTTTTGAGCACTGCCAAATTAAATGCTGTTGGTCATTGTTGGGTGGGTGAGCTGGCTGACTTATATTTTACCATAAATGCAGACCAGGAAAGACAAACACTAACGCAGACACACTGTCACTATCCGGTAAAACTCCAAGATCACATAAAAGATTACACTGAAATAAAGCCTGCTGATATGGTCTACCATTTGGCAGGGGGATAAAGCTGTGAGAGACCAAAATATGCCATGGGTAGCTTCACTCTGGTGTAGACAATGTACCTCCTGGTAGCAAGCCCATGATCACTCCCAAGGACATCAGCACTGCACAGAAGGATGATGCATCTATTTGTGAGGTGGTTCANCCATGATCACTCCCAAGGACATCAGCACTGCACAGAAGGATGATGCATCTATTTGTGAGGTGGTTCATTTGAAAAGAAGAGGATGGAACCCCAATGGAAAAGAAAGACAAATGGAAGAAAAGACATGCAGATTGATACATGAATGGAACAGACTCAGAGTAGATGAAGGAATACTATATAGGCAGACAGGACAANCAGATTGATACATGAATGGAACAGACTCAGAGTAGATGAAGGAATACTATATAGGCAGACAGGACAAAGAAAACAGTTAGTTCTTCCTACTAAGCTCAAGCCAACTGTACTAAAACACCTGCATGATAACATGGGGCATGTAGGAGCTAATAAAGTCATCCATTTGACTAGGGAAATATTTTATTGGCCTTTTATGCAATGTTACATAAAGGACTATGTCATTTCTCAGTGCTTTTGTATCAAACAGAAACAGCCAACCATTCCAGAGAAAGCACCTATGGGTTCAGTTACAACCAGTGCACCCTTTGTGCTCCTGTCTGTGGGTTGTAGCCATCTTGAACCAAGTAAAGGTGGTTATGAATATATTTTAGGACTGGTTGACCACTTAACTCACTTTGCACAAGCCTATCAAACTAAGAACAAGTCAGGTAAGACCCATGGTCCATACAAATCTGCTCAGCTAGCAGATTTTTTTCTGATTGTATTCCACGCTTCAGATACCCTGAAAAGCTCTATCATGATCAGGGCTGGGAATTTGACAACAGCCTATTCCTGTGTCTCCACCAGCTGGCAGGAGTTGCCCAATCTCAAACCACCCCCATTACCTGCAGGGAAATCCTGTCAAGTGCTTGAACAGAACACTTCTACAGATGCGCCACACTCTACAGCAGCGTTCCTCACTGATTTTTCAAGGGGAGCCACATTGTCAGGACACCAGCAAGAGATGAGCCACTTTTACTGCACGTCACCAAAAATCCTCCTCGTATATCAAATATACCTGCTAATTTGTCCGACAATATGCAGCTTAAACCAACAATGCACCTCATACAAGCTGAAATTAAAACAGCCATACCTTAATAATGAGATGAATGGGAAATGTGCATGCATTTCCTTGACTTTCGTCATCTTGTATTTGTAGCTTGTTGTAATAATTATTGTAAGGCAGTCAAGATGTGTATTGGACAGTCTGTTTCTCTGTTTCCTCTTTATAGTGTTCATGGATGAGAATGTTGACTCACAAGTGTATGTGCTCACAAAAAAGGACATCACTTTCAGCACAAATGGTTTCAGTGTTTGGAAGTCTGATTCCAACACCAAACTTCAAAAGTGGCCAACACCTGCTCTGAGTTCAGCTTTGAGTATGTCATTTGCCTGCAACTCCACTATCTCACTTTCCAATGTGGAATGGTCAGTTATCAGGGCAGGGATCTGTGACAGCTGTAGTAAGAGAGGACACATTCACACGAAGTGGGCTCTCAAATTGAACACATTGTGACACCCCTCCCACTCTGCCTTGTACTCTTTTGTTCTTTGGTTCAGGTTGGAGATGATGGCTTCGAGGGGTCGTCAGCTGGCCATCCTGGTCTGCAGAGAACTTAAAAGCTGGCCTGTTGTTTTGTTCTCTCTCTCTCTCTCTCTCTCTCTCTCTCTCTCTCTCTCTCTCTCTCCCAGCTGACAGCCACCTGATTCATATTTCAGTTTGAATCTTGTGTTTGGCATTTTGTTTGGTTTATTTGGTTTAAGTAGTTTAGTTAATAAATTACTTTTTAAAAATAAAATCTATTGTGTGTACTCCCTTTTTGTCATACTCACAGAGCCAGTTTATGACAAATGGGGGCTCATCTGGGACTCTCGCTTATGATGTGAGAAGTTCCAGGATTATGCAGTATTGATCACTTGTTGGTTTGAGTTCATGACAAATGGGGACTCATCCAATTGTGAATTGTGGAACTAGTATGGTAAGGACCTGTTTGGTTTCTACATACTAAATTGGTTTAGATGCTTTGCAGGAGTGCAGGTCTTTGGTCTTTTTGTTATGTTGTCTTTTGGGAGTGTCACACATAGTTTGAATTACAATTCCTTTTATATCGGTTATTTCTTCATTGTCTGTTTTGGGTAGTGGCTGGAAGTGTAGCAGTTTGTTCCCAGTTTTTGTTAATTGCAAAATGTTTTTCATTTCCTTGGTCAAGTGTCTGGGATTTGAGATTGATTCTGGTGTATGTGGATAATTTGGGTGAGGATGGCCACATTTTGTTTTGTAAGAACTATACTTTCCCTGGGTGAATAACCAGTTTGTTGTTTTTGACTTTAGTGTTGCGGAGACCATGGGTAAAGAAGTGTCTTGGGAGTACTTCCCTGGTTTCTGGAGGGCCACCACTTTCTGGTTGCCATTTTAGTTTCTAGTGGAACTATTGCATGAGTATCCCCCCCACCAGTATCTTTACGAAGGCTAGGGTTGAGATTAGTTAGCTGGTAGTATGACTGGTTAATTAGTCAGCAGATGAGCTGGCTTGAAGAGGTGCCTGCCTATCCTTGCCATTGTTGTGAATTCTTCATAGAATGTGAAGATGAACTCATATGACATTAGGATACTGCCACTATCTATACAAGTTATTTGTATAATGTGTATATGCTATACAAATAATGTCTATAGCTGTACGTTATTTACGGAGGACAACTGTTATTGATCAGCGTGAGTTGACGCTCACCAGACGTTAGAGAGTTATAGTATTCCTTTGTGTCAAGAAAATTTATGGCTTTGACCTTTGACCGCTGCTTGAACCCNACACATATCCTGTCTCCTCTGAGACAGACAACGGACACACACACACAGCTGCAAGTCTGTCAGAAGACAAAGTCTGAATTGTCTCCTCATTCTCAGTCATAGGAACACGGAGAGATATGATAGTGCAGTGTGCCGGGAGAAAATACAATTAATATTTTCACACACAGGTCTGATTCTGCTGACACAACAACGTCATGCTGTTTTTTTTTTCTCCCCACTCCAGACCCCTCTCCCTGCACACACACATACACGCACCCTGCCCAACTCTCTCCCTACACACATACACACGTGAGCCCTCAGTCAGCCAAGCATACAGACATTTGTCTANCCAACTCTCTCCCTACACACATACACACGTGAGCCCTCAGTCAGCCAAGCATACAGACATTTGTCTATATGCATGTGGAATATGGAGATGCAAGGTATTAAGAGGTACAAATTGTATGTTTTAAAGTGAGATGACCCTGTTTGCATAAACACATACACATTTGACAAAAACAGGTTATATAAGTAGGGGGCTGGACGTTTTTTAACCAATTGACTTTAAAAATATTTGTCGTGAAAATGAACCCTCTGTACGAAACAAGCAATGACAGAAAGGGGGGTGTGGAAATCATTCTGTAGAACTCCATAAGAGTCTGTGCGTCAGCTAATGAACCAACAAGTGACGTTAGCAAAAATCTGAAAAAAGAGAGAACTCACCATGCCGAGCATCCACAGCAAAATAGTTCCTGATGCTGAGGAGAAAGAATTACGGCTTAAGAAACTCGACCCCCCTCCGCTGATTTGCGAGACTCCCGTCACGATCTTCCAAGAATCAAGCTCGATCACGGGTNACCCCCCTCCGCTGATTTGCGAGACTCCCGTCACGATCTTCCAAGAATCAAGCTCGATCACGGGTGCTCCAAAGAGAAGCATGGTGTATCTGTGTTGGATGCAGGCACCCCCGTCTGACTCGCTCCTTGAAGAATGGTCGTTACAACCGTACAGACTGCAAGGATGCTGGGGCTATGTGTTCAAGTATGAAACAGGCGACCTCTGGCTTTATCAGTTGGATGAGGGTGAAACTTTGGGATCTTTGACTCCCCCACCAACACTGACTTCCAACGACTGGGCAATGTTGAAACTGGTGGTGCCAGGTCAACATCTTAGAGGGGATCAAGAAGAAGAACAAGTCCCAGCACCCATGAAATTGGAACAAGAAGAAGACGCTGTACCCGCTAAAACAGGAGCCTCTCTCTGGTGAGGTGGCTGAGAGCAAGATCATTTTCAGTGCTGTCTGGCAGTCGAAAACCTCAGCCTCCAGTCAATGGTTCTTCTGCGCTACTCTGTGGAGAACTAGGGAGAAGGGACCCGCGGAGGACTTTGTCTTGGAGAGTTTTAATTGTGACTACGGTGTATTTCAGACGGTGTTATCCCTGCCGCTTACTNCTTTGTCTTGGAGAGTTTTAATTGTGACTACGGTGTATTTCAGACGGTGTTATCCCTGCCGCTTACTGCTTGGCTGGAAAAGATGGAAGAAATTGGAACAAGAATTACGTCTCTCTTCCGCAGCTGCCACAACTATAATGACATTGTTGCGGTGAAGAAAACTTTGATCTTCTAGACCCTGCCCACCCACCTCAGTTCCCATCTTAACCACGCCTTCTACAATTTAAAAGGAGAGATGACGGCTGACACTGCACACATTGATCCACATGAGGGAAAGACATGGACACCATCAACTGACGCTACCGCCAAAGTTGAATCAGCGCCATCTGGAGCCCCCGACCCGTGGCCCCCTCATCCAGCTCACTGGAGATCGCTGAGGGTTTACCCCCACTTGAAGCTCCTTCTCTGGTCTCTCCAAATCCACAGGACCTGGACGAGGTGGATGGTGAGATGGTGATGCCCGCNTGGACGGTGAGATGGTGATGCCCGCGCGCCCCCTCGGTTCTCAATGCTCCTTCCCCCTGACCCCACCCAGTTCACCTTCATCTTCTCAGGGAGAGGCAGAGAGCCAGGAGGATGAAATCGATGGCTGGCTGTCTTCGGCTTTCTTCACCGCTGTAAAATCCGTCGTGCTCCATCTGCTCAACATGGCACTGTACGACTACCGACGTGATCGGTGTTTTGGATGTCAGATCAAGCATCCCAGCCAGAGAGAACACGAGTGTTTGTACCCTCTTGAAGATGACTTCTACTCGAACCACTTTCACAGGCTGATGAAGGTGCTTTACACCCTTCGATTCATTCCTTCCATCCAACGTTTGCTGATCATGCGCAACATCCGAGAGGATGACGACAGGGTCAAAATTATGGCAGAGACTCTTTTACACAAACTGAAATCTGTGAGGAAGATCTGCAAGCCCATCAACGATATGTACGAATATTTGGTTGGACAGGATGTGGCAATAATAGGACACCTGAAAATGGTGACTGGGTGTTGGAAAGGTTGTTGGGTTTTCAACATTTAGATTTAAAAAAGAAATGTAACTTACGCTCTTGAACCATGTCCTGAGACATTGTATCTTAACCATTTTTGACAATGTATCTTGTGCTTTTTTTATATTAAAAAAAAAACATGTATGTTATGCTCTTGAACCATTTATGCTAGTCGTTATCAATAACCTTTTTATGTAGATGTATCTTAACCATTTTAGACAATGTATCTTGTGCTTTTTTTATATTAAAAAAAACATGTATGTTTTGCTCTTGAACCATTTATGCTGCTTGTCGTTATCAATAACCTTATGCTTTTTGATGTATCAATAAAGATGAAAACAAAAAAAGAATAAAAAAGCACTCCCAAGCTGTGTTTTTTTCATTAAACCCTGAGAGGTTGTTGAAAACAGGATGGCTGAGAAACTGGTCATGAAAAGAGTGTATTACAACCCAGCCCATCTGGGTAGCTTTGGAGGATTAGAACGACTCTGTCAGGGTGTGGAAAATGAAACAGGAAAGAAAGTCAGGCTTGAAGACGTTAGGGATTTTTTATCTGAGCAGGCTGCCTACATTCTGCATAAACCAGCCAGAACACATTTTACCAGAAACAGAGTTTTTGTCCCCAGGCCTTTAAATCAATTTCAAGCCGACCTTTGTGACATGCAGGCCTTAGCGGAACATAATGACGGGTTTAATTATCTATTAACGGTCATAGACATATTTTCAAAAAAAGCTTACGTATGTGTTTTGAAGAGAAAAACAGCCGCTGAGGTGATGAGGGCCTTTGAATCCATCTTTAAAGACAGTCAGACCCCGGAAAAGCTACAAACGGATGCCTGTAAAGAATTTTTCAACAAGAGTTTTCAGGCTTTGATGAAGAAACATGGTATCATACATTTTGCCACAGCCAGCAACCTGAAGGCCTTGGTGACTGAAAGATTTAAACGTACATTAAAAACTAGAATGTGGAGATATTTTACAGCTAACAACACAAGGCGATATCTCAACGTTTTACAAGACTTGGTGAAAAGCTACAATCACAGCTATCATACAAATATAAAAATGGCACCTATGCAGGTGACATCCGAGAATGCCTCTCAAGTGTTTCAAAACCTGTACAGAACATTTTCTGCTCGACACCAGGGTACGATCAAGATGAAGTTTAAAAAGGGCGATCTTGTCAGAATATCCAAGCTAAGAGGAGTGTTTGATAAAAAATATGAACAGAGTTTTACGATGAAGTGTTTACAGTGCTCGACTGCATTCCTCGTACTCCCCCTGTGTACAGACTCCAAGATTATGACGGAGAACCTATCGAGGGCTCATTTTAGAGTTGCAAAAAGTGAAAATGGCCAAAGACAAGATGTATCACATGGAAGAAATATTGAAACGACGTACCATCTGGGATGAAAAACAGGTTTTGGTACGCTGGAAAAACTGGCCCGTGAAATTCAACAGCTGGGTCAAGGCCTCANTGAAAAACAGGTTTTGGTACGCTGGAAAAACTGGCCCGTGAAATTCAACAGCTGGGTCAAGGCCTCAGATTTGAAAAATATATATAAAAACAATGTGCACCGACGCTAGAGCATTCATTCCATTATGGATGTGCTGACTGATGCAGGGTTTTACATGACCCTGCCCTCCAATGCCAGTAAAGATGTATTTAAAAATAACACCAGCTCCAGTTACACGGTGGATCTGGCTAAGGCTATCGAGCTAAACAGAGAATGGGTGGTGGGTCTCTGCTAAGTCATTTACCTGCACAGCTGGTATACTTTACCATGGGATCTGTCTTATTTTGAGCTGAACAAAGCAACGGATGAACCGCAACCTTTGGTGATTCAAAAGTTTGGTCGGGGAGGGTATTTTGACAAACCAAAAGAGCTCCTGGAACAAATTGTCCCTTACCTCAGAAAGTATGACCCCACCGCCAACTCTTCTTACAACAACGTGACCAAATGCATTGATTTTAAAGGCAGCGGTCAGTACAAAATCCGTGTGTACGCCCCCTTGACCTATATGCTGGGCTTGAAGGATGGCGAATGGTGGACCCTCTCCCACTGCTCGGCTCCCTACCCCAGTGATCTTAAAACCGGCATTTATAACCTGTTTGTTTACACGGATATCATTCAGTATCAACAGGTCAGTGACAGTCATGCACCGTTGCTGGGTGTGGTGAACGTCAGAGGCGATTTTGGAGACGTGGTGAGCATCAGGCACAATACGATACATTACTTGCGATTGTTGAAAAATTACATCAAAAGTATTCACATAGAGATAAAAACAGATCGCAACAGGTGCATGGACTTTGTCTACGGGAGGAGTATCGTGAAGCTACACTTTAGACCGGCTACACCTCTGTAAACTAAAGACATGGCTCAGAGAGAGGATCCTCATCGTTTTATAAACTATTATGAAAGTCAGGTAGGGGGCGCTTTACCCAGATTTTATGGAGCACCTGTCATGTACGGTCGAGGTATAGGCTCCATCTTCTCGAAATTGTTTCGTTTTGTCTCCCCTCTGTTGAAAAGAGGTTTTGTCATTGCTAAGCCTCATCTTAAAAGGGCCGCGAGCAACATCGCCTCCGATGTGATGAAACAAGTGGTGGGGAGAATGACCAATCAGGAGGGGTCCGGAGGGATTATGGTCTTGTCACGTAGAGTGAGGATGCGACCCCTGGGAAACCGGGTCTCTAAAAAACGTGGAGACTCTAAAAAGAGGAAATCAGTTGAGAGCGGCAAGCCTAAGTGTAGGAAGTCTGCCCGGACCGCTGATATCTTTTAATCGGGAACATGGCTCTTTTACATCAGAAATCGCCCGAGTGCACCCTGGCGGAGCTGGATTTTTTTTCAGCTCCCATGATGCAGCTATCTATCGAAGACAAGGTATACACCAAAATTCTACCTCTATCCGCCATCACCGACGGGGGCCCCATTGAGTTCTTTATCCCCGGAGATGGTGAAAAGTATTTGGATCTAAATGATACCTTGCTGCACCTCCTCGTGAAAATTACCAACGCTGATCAATTATCCTCTCAATACAATTTTCAGCCAGTGCGACATGATTCTGGGGGATAGATTGATTTCCCAGTCTAGCGCCATGCACCCCTACAGAGCCATGATCGNGACATGATTCTGGGGGATAGATTGATTTCCCAGTCTAGCGCCATGCACCCCTACAGAGCCATGATCGAAACCCTACTCAACTTTTCCAGAGATACCCTCGAGAGTCAATTCAGTGCGGGTCTTTTTTTACAAAGATACGTTGGGAGCTATGGATTCTATCGTGATCAACAATGGTCCTAACCATGGTCTCAATGCCAGAGCAGCCTTTTCCACCAATTCCAGAGAAGTACACCTGCTGGGCTCCCTCCAAGGGGTCATTTTTCTGCGAGAGACTCCTTTTGAACTCTATGAATATGAGAATCAAACTGACCCGAGCCAGCGACGCCTTCTGCCTCATGGGAGCCCACAACTTCACTTACCATTTGAAAATAATAGGGGCAGCGTTGTTTGTTAAAAAAGCGTCCGTCTGCCCCGCTGTCCACCTGGGCCACGCGCAGCCTTGTTGAAGGGTAATGCTCTCTACCCCCTGTCACATGTCAGTGTGAAAACATACTCCATCCCCACGAACTCCCAGAAATGTAACCAGGATAACCTCTTTCTGGGTGTGATGCCCAAATATGTGGTTTTGGGTATGGTACACCACGAAGCCTTCACGGGAAGAAGAGACCTGTCANGATGCCCAAATATGTGGTTTTGGGTATGGTACACCACGAAGCCTTCACGGGAAGAAGAGACCTGTCACCCTTCAAGTTTACCCACACTGATGGGGAATATCTGGCCCTCTGTCAGGACAGCAGACAGGTTCCAGCTAAGGCTTTCCAGCCCCAGTTTAACCAGGTCATTTTGGTCAGAGAGTTTTACAACATGTTTAGCGCTACGGGGAGACATCTAAAAGATTTACCTCTGAGCATCAACCATGAGGAATTTAACAATGGATACTCGCTGTTTGTGTTTAATCTCAACCCAGGCGAAGACAATGATGCTTTGTCCCCTGTTTCCAATGGTAATTTAAGACTGGAAATGAGATTCAGAGTCCCCTTGCCCCACACCACTACTCTGATTGTCTACGCCTGTTATGATTCCATTCTGGAGATTAACTCTAAAAGACAGGTGTTGGTGGATTATTATTAAAAATAAAGAATGAATAATCATCAGTTGGAAAGTCTTTTGCACCATCTATTTTGCGACGTATGGGCTTCTGACCAGCTGCAGTTACTGAGACATTCCTTTAATCCACCTGCCTACTTTATCGTCAACACGCACCCCGCCACCTGCCTGGTGAGCACTGGCTCGCTTTGACTCTGGAAGAAGATGGTATAGCCACCTTTTTTGACTCGTACAGTTTCCCTCCTGACTTTGCTCATTACACCTCGAGCATCTTACAGTTTTTGGAACGGCATTCTGACCGAATATTGTACCACAATCGTCAGCTTCAACACACTCTGTCTNACAGTTTTTGGAACGGCATTCTGACCGAATATTGTACCACAATCGTCAGCTTCAACACACTCTGTCTGTGGTGTGCGGTCAACACTGCATATATTATCTCTGCCATCAGGCCTGTGGATTATCTTTTGAACAACTATTGTCTTTGTACGATGATGTGATGAAAAATGACCTGATGGTATCTCAGTTTGTGAGAAAATATCAACGCTATATCAGAAATTGTAGTTTGGAATGTTTTAACCAAGGGACTTGTTCTTTACAAATGTTTAAAGATTGTTACAACTTGTGACTGTTTTATTCTGCATCATCAATGTTGTGAAAAAAATTATCTGTAGATGCAGAATGTGATGAATAAAGGCTTTTATTGAGAACTCCTGTTGTTACATTCATTTAGAAAGAAAAGTCAATCCAAACAGATTTTTTCTTTTGACGCTTTCTAGTCTTGAGTTCTTTAGAGGGTATAGTCCTCCAATGCGGGGNACAGATTTTTTCTTTTGACGCTTTCTAGTCTTGAGTTCTTTAGAGGGTATAGTCCTCCAATGCGGGAATAGGATGATTTTCCGCTTGGAGGGGGTTTGTCTGGCAGATTCTTCCTGGGGTTCATCCGTTTTGAGACGGCGGTATTGTTCACAAGCTTGAGGGTTATTCACCAAGGATAAGGTAATGTTGAACTCCTTCAGAGTATTTAAGAAACTTGTCCAGCCTCTAGGTGGTGGGGTTCGGGATTTTTTATAAGGGAGCGAAAGGTTTTTAAATAAATCAATCATATGAGACCCTTCCACAATCTGCCCCTTATGAACAAATTCATTCCCGGTGAAAAACATTTTGCGTCAGCATGAAGACGCTCACATTTCTATGATGTCTGTACTGCGTAAAAGTTTTAACTACTTCGGGGTGCTCGGAGGCCTGAAAAATAACATCGTCCAGAACAATCAAATGGTTTTGATCGGGTGGATCAGTGTTGTCAAAAGAATCAGGCAACGCTTCAACAAATTTAATCTTTTTATTCATCTTCTGCAGTTCAGTGTACATAGGTTGAAAAGAAGTATAAATCCACACCATCTTTTCAGGTACAGTATCATCACATGTTCACAATTTTCCAATACACTTTTTACAAAATAGGTTTTCCCACACCTGCTGGGTCCCACAGTCATGCATGAAAAAGGTGTTGTGAATCTAGGATCAAAATTAATTTCCTCCATTTGTTGATAACCGAAAGGCAGAGTCGTTCCATCACTAAAGAGATGTCTCTTGTCGTACACCACTCTAAACTTTTTGAGAAATGTTGAGTTTTTCAACTGAAAGCTCTTCTTATTGTGCTTGATGTTATGCTGAGGGGTCTCAATCATGTCCTCTTTCGACTCACCGAGGTAACCCAGCTCCCTGACACTATCAAAGTTGATCCACTCACAGCATTCTTGGGTCTGCATGATANCTTTTTGAGAAATGTTGAGTTTTTCAACTGAAAGCCCTTCTTATTGTGCTTGATGTTATGCTGAGGGGTCTCAATCATGTCCTCTTTCGACTCACTGAGGTAACCCAGCTCCCTGACACTATCAAAGTTGATCCACTCACAGCATTCTTGGGTCTGCATGATACCCTTGACGCGTAGCACTACTTTTTTCTGGTTTCTGGTTTGACACGTGTAACTTTTGGGACCGGCGGCTGCAAATTCTTGAATGGTGTCGCCGTCCAGCTCCGTCAAATCTCTGAGGTAANCGTGTAACTTTTGGGACCGGCGGCTGCAAATTCTTGAATGGTGTAGCCGTCCAGCTCCGTCAAATCTCTGAGGTAATTACCTAATTCCAGAGGGGTCTCCCCCTCTTTCACCACGTATATCAAGCCATCGGTATCAGTATAGAGAATGTTCTCCTGCACCCACTCCATACAACCGTACAACTTTAGATGGGCATAAGCGGTAGTGAATGCAGCAATGAATATGTTGTCGGTCTCATTGGGAGGCACGATGCAAAGGTTGTGGTAAACCCATTGGATCATAGCGGTTTCATCGTTGAGGAAGGTAAAGTATTTGACTTTATACTGTCCCGAAAACAGGAAGTTGAAAAACAGCTCGGGGTCGCTGACCAAGTCAGTCTGAGGCAAATTATTACTCTGCGCAAACTTTCCCTAGAAGCTGTTGAGACACAGTTTAGAAATCTGTCTCCTGGCAGCGTTCGGCACAATTTTGTCAGCATCTAACTGGATACCCTGATGAGCCAGATAGTCCCTGATGTACTTTTCCCTGCTTTCCTGATCGATGGCCTCAGGCAGGTAACCTGAAGCTTCCTGCTTCCCTTTCAGAAAGGTGTGGATGTACTCAACAAAAGTGGAAGCGCTACGCTTTTCAAAGTGCCACACTTCAGTGATCTTGGAGACTCTATGCCCTAGCTTAAGAGCCTTGTTGAATTCAACGGTGACCCAAAGCCCCGTCAATGCTCTGGTCTGCTCATCGTGTGTGCACGGACCCTCCTGACTGTTGCTTTCGGCACAGGTACGGCAGAGGGTGAAGACCAATTTACCTCGTGAAGTTCTGTAAGGTAAAACGGGGAAAAAGAGCCCCCTAGGTGGATAGACAATGGCCCTGATTAACCCAAAGTACTTCTGAGGCACATCAGAGTTTCTGTGGATGATGGTAGGTTGACCTAGCGGTTAAGGAAAACTACAGTTGACGTATGGGTACAGAGAAGTGAAGTCAACTTAGTGCATGCTTTCATTAGGGGCCGCAGTGTACCTCAACCTCATGGGGTTCGTTCTGCCCCCAAAAAGAGCATCGCGTGGGGAGAGAGGTTCGGGAGGTTGAAAGCCCTCGAGAAACGTTTTCACCCCAGCATGCGATTTGGTCATGACCGTCCATTCGTGTTCCCTCATGACAACCATGTGGACATCGTAAGACTTTAACCTCTGTATTTTGTCCTCGGTAGCTGCGTGCAACTCCTCGAACAAAACGCCCCTCAAAGGGCAGGTGTCATGGGGTTGAAAACAAGATGGACACCCGTGATAAAAGCATCCCAGAAACTCCCAAGCGTACTCAACACCCTCGATTTTGGCATAGCCGTCTACAAAATAAGGACATCATTTTCTCTCCCGTTTAACACGTGCTGGATAAAGATGTTTTGGTTGTGCGCTACCCACTCTAACNATCATTTTCTCTCCCGTTTAACACGTGCTGGATAAAGATGTTTTGGTTGTGCGCTACCCACTCTAACCACTGAATGGAGGCATGGGAGTAACGTTTACATGGGCATCTGTAGTTGCTGGGCGAACTTACGGCTAGTGTGTTAGGACGGAGGAAATTGTTGCGAAACACCTTCATGCAAGCTGAGGTGATGGTAGCGCAGCTGAAAGGGTCCACGCGCGTGTCTCTGATAAACTGATCTTTGAATCTGATGCACCCCTCAGCAAGAATTTCGACATCATTAAGAGTAAAGCTGAGCTTCTTTCTCAAAGTTAAAGATGCCCTGACCCACCTCTTTGTACCAACTGTAAAACTCTTCCAGCTGACCTGGTGTCATGCATTCTACGCCGTAGTCACGCGGTGGAGGGTAGGGTCCCACGTACTTTAAATGCTTTTCTGAGCTGAAACAATGAGGAAAATAGCCCTTGGTTTGATCAATGAAACCTAACACTTTGGGCATAGTGCTAAGATGCATGGGTAGGAGAGACAGGGATTCGATAAATTTTAACTCGAAATTGGGATCTGTGAAACAGATGATTTTACTGCCCTGCATGATGAAAGAAGGTTCTATGGCATTGAGGACCAAGTAGCTGTCAAATCCTTTAGAATTATGCGCTATGAACGTAGCACCCGTGTACTTTGGTCTCCTGTAACGCAGGACAAACTTCTCGGCGCAGTTTAAACCATAACACGATCAGTATCTATCATTTTTGTACGTTTTGGTGCACACCAAAAAGGGTATGTGCACACCGTCCTGACTGACAAATGTTTCAAAATCGTAGAAAATCAATTTATCAGAATACTCTTCAGCCGGTTTGAGAGGTCGAATGTAGCAAAGATGATCGTCGATGTTAGAGTTGAGAGGTAAGTTCGCGTTGCAGATCTTACATTTAGACGGTGAACAGGCGTGATCGCTGCTTTTTTTTTTCAGTCTTTACTCTGTGCCATATAGTAAATTGTTTTGCATTGCAGACATCTTTTGATATAGTTGCAAGTACTGAAACACATTTCACTTGAAGGTCTTTTTTTAGGCTCTTTGTGCCTGGTAAAACAGGTGGGTGTTTGACATGTCCTGTTGCATTCGGTGCAGAATACGGGTGCGAGCTCCTGTTGAGTGCAAACGGGGTGGCTGCAAACGGAGCAGTATCCTTTGCACACATGTGCATAGGGCTGCTCGTAGCCTTTGTAACAGTAATGACAGACAAAAGAGACCCCTAGAAAGCCTTCGAGATTTTTTATCCTGTAGTAGTGGTTTTGGAATAATAAGAGAAACAGCGGATCAGATCAATCTGAGAAGTCGGTCTTGAAATGAGAGAGGGGTAGGTGGTTGGGACTTCTGTAAAATACCACAATTTTACGGTTCAGAATGGTTTCAAATTTGCAGACGTTGCTAAAGGTCACAGGGGTCTGATCGTTTAGACCGGCCAGACGTTGCAATTCTCTCCCACGTTCTAAGGCCTGTTTATCAGTGAGTTCAGGATCGATGAGATGCGCTAAGCTGACAGTGAAGCAGAGCCGGTTGTCCTTATTGTCTATGATGTACAGATGCCATTTTTTCTTATGGATCAATTCGCAGTCTAAAGTTTTTTCCAACCTTTGTTTCACACCGCCTCTAGGATTGTGTACCACCTAAACGACTAATTCTAGCCTAGCATCTGATGCAATGTCAGCGTTGGATTGTACCAACCGTTCTAGTAAACCTTCAAAAGCTGGCAAGATGGCCCTCATCATTGATGGTGACGGAAACACGATTTTGTACATTTTCACCAGTCAGCTCCAACTATACCACATCGTTGCATCTAGCCTCTGTTTTGACAGCATCGGCCAGATCTCTAAGGATCTGTAATACATCTCCACAAAATTGAAGGAGATCGGGTACATTTCTGGGAGGAGGGACGGTAAACATGCGTCTCATTTCCAGATTGTTGAAGCGGTCACGGGACACTGTTCTGTACTGATCCGAATGTGGCGTCTGACCGGGGGAGCTGGGTGGTTCAGCCCTCACATTTCCTGTACCCTGTTGAACATTTGTATCATCTGCGACAGAAAAGGGTTTGGGCAATGAGTCATTTTCAATCAGCGAATGGCGGGGGGGGGGGGGGGNTGTCTTCTAGAGGTTGAAAATAGTTTTCTACATTTTCATTCAGCGAGTGGGAGGACAAAGGGGTTTGATTGAGGTTTAGGAAAGCATCTTCTAGAGGTTGAAAATAGTTTTCTACAGCAGAGATTGGTTGGATTTCTGCCAAAGGGTCGGATGCCGATGAATTTTTACCTCCGAACAGAAAAGCGGGGGGAATTTGGTTTAATCGTTCTACGGCTAACTGTAATTCAACCGGAACTACATCAGAAGAATAAAAAGACGAACCTGACTCTGTATTCATATTTGAAATATCACACCATACTTTACAGCTTATCGAGCAGGGCTAAAATGGTGGAACAAAGGCTCAAACCCAATTGCAAGGCTGCGTCAACCCTGCGTGCATTCGGATGGTCAAAGCCGACTCCTTCGCTCATTCCATTTGGAGCTCAATGGATCTGGTTGTTCTCCCGGGAGAAGGGACTGCGTCCCGCAGCTTCTTTGCTCTACCTCTGTGATGAAAGACAGGAAGCTTTCATTTGCTAGAAATTGCGATGGGTTTAAAATCTTTACATTACAGCTTTTATAATAGAGGTGATAATAAATAGAGAAATCCTACCTCTGCTCAGGTGGGAAAAAGATTTTTTTTTCTTAGGCACCCCTGTCACAGCAGTAGACCTTTGGGGGTCTGTATAGAAAAGAAAAAACATTAAATGATTCCACTCCATCTAATCTGCTACAAGGAGGTCTGTGAAACAACCCCATCACCAGAAGTATAAGTATTACTAAGAAGAAATAAATGATGCCGCTGGCATATTCTCCCAACTGACCTTCTGGTTGGGTGCTTTTGTAAGATGTATCCGGCCCGGGGATGGGACGTTTCACCCGCCGAAGACGGTTCACGTTGGGTCGGTTACTTTTTGGACGGATAATCGGGAATTTTTCTGCCTCTACAATCCCCTCTATCGCCCCGCTGAAAACACCCGGATTCCCACCCTGGCCAAGATGCTCTGCTCCATTTACAAAATCTGTAAGTAGTTTGAAAATGAGTTAAATCTCACCCTGGTTACTCACCCCTTCAGATTAATAAAAAAAAAAAAAAAAAAAAAAAATAGTAGGCTTACTGTATTCTGATTGCTTAAAGTATATATCCTGCAGCTCCTCAGAAATCACTTAAAAAAAATAAAAATAAAAATAATAATAATATTAAAGATTACTGAATAAAAAAAAAACAAACAAACATTGTTTTAATATTGCAACGTGACTCACCGGGATACACATTTTCTTGGAGAGGAGAGTGAATTTCCGCTGAAACTTTATTCTCTAAAATAAATCAAGGCTATATTTAAACGTTTTACTTTTTTAAGAGAAAAACTGATGAAAGAGTTAAAATTTACCCATACCACGACTCATCTTGTTGGCCTGCTGCATGTTGTCTTGTTGCATCTCACCAACTTAGAGCGTTCTGTGTTTGTTTCGACCAGGAGAAGTATTTAGTACCCCCAACTTTGTAACGCCATGCAGCCTCAAGGGGGCACAAGCCAGTGTCCACCTTGTGCC
>VXCM01008380.1:5000-11351 GCA_014773175.1 Lucifuga dentata
AGCACAACCAGGTAAATCTTTTTTATTAATAAGTCGTACTCTGAGAAGCCGGATCATTACCAACATTCAAAGAGTGGCTAAAGCGTCCCAATTTACTAAGGCAGACAATATTTCAGTCCAACCCATTCATTTCGGCCCAGATATCCTTTCAGATGTCTGGGTGAAGCTCAACACATGTTACCCTGCGCCCTAGAGATGCGAGCCCCGAATGTCTCTTTGCAGGGTTTTTATGCAGACCTTCAGAGCTGGACATGTCCCACTGGTGTGCGTTGGTCCATTCCAAGTTCTGCGTCACAAAAGTTTTCCATATTAGGAGAGTAAAATTCAAAGCTAAGCAGATTTTACACAGTTTGAGAGCATACAGCAAAATTCTATTCTAAGCACTTTGTGGTTACAGATGTTTCCTGTTGTACCTGCAGAGCATAACTACAGTTCACTTATATCACACAATGATTCATTTTTACCAAGTTAGGCTTTTAACTATGTTACAGCACATAACAAAGCATTTTTACCAAATTAGGTATTAATAAAGCATTTTACCAAGTTTACCAGGTTACAACCTTTTACATTTTTCATCCACTTTACACAACAAGTCCTAAAAGAAGACCTGTGTTTATGGAAAAATTTAAAGGACCGTGACTTCATTAAGCTGCGTAACTACTAGAAACATGGATTTTTAAGGTGGGTGTATCACTTGAATAAGAGATTTTGCAGAATATCAGGAAAGCTGAAATACAGTTTTATCCTTTGGGAAATGATTGTCAGTAACATAACATGTATGAAAATTGAATATATTAGGCTCAAACATGCAAAGTGGATGGTATGGTCCTTTAAAGCTAATGTCGTTATATTGTGGAACATGTTCAGTATAAGATAAATGGGTATTTATACAATAATAAATGTTATTTGAACTCAAGCGGCACCAAATAATTAGAATAACACAGGAAACAGAATCAAACCTACAACAAAACGGCTTTATGTGTGGAAGGAGAACACAGATGTCAGAACGTCACATGACCAAACCTCCTCCAATAAACAGGAAAGTCCATATGACTTCTGTTTTCATGATGCTGATTCACATAGATTGGATAGTTGCCTAGGTAACCGTGGTTCTATGAATGAAGGTGTGTTAGAAGTCTTATGATGGGCAGGTGAACCAAGCTAAACACAAAAAACACAAAAGTGAAAATTCCACAGAAAACAAACAGAATGTGTGACTGAGGTCATTTCTCCCCTCTGCTCGTCTTCTCAGGCCACAAGAAGAGGAAAAAGTCTCATGAGAAAACACCAGAGGACATTTCAGAACAGCCGCTGGTGAAAACCTAGCAGTGCACATGTGCGCGCACACATGCGTGTGTGCACGTGACACAGATAATGACTTGAACTCTCCATCAGCAGATGATTTCTAAGATGTTTGTAAAGACAACTTGCTGGAGCTGCAGCTGTCAGAGTTTTATCTGATACCCGACCATCATCAGAAACATGCTGACCCAGAGGATGGAAGACGCCATTTCAGCAAAACACTGGTTTGGCAATATGCATAACAACTTCTCAGCATCGAACCTTTGAGATTTTTGATGTCTATGCTTGTAAAAAAAAAAAAAAAAAAATNAAAAAAAAAAAAAAAAAAATTCGACTGAATGTAGAGATTTGATTATAAAAAGTTTTATATGATAATATATGATCACATTTCCAATGGAGCTAATGGGAATGATGGAATTCTAGAGACTGATGGAAAACACCAAAGACATCATTTTTATCTTATTGCTCCATGTAAATGATGATCAGCTCTGCTCAGATGTGATCAGATTATTGATTTGAATGATCTTTTGGTGATTAATTAGCAGCAGCTTGTTTGAACACTTTTGAGCCTTGATTTCTCTGTGAAGGAGCATTTTTTCATCTGCACCACGTCAGGCAGCTGTTACATCTAACTGCTGCATGAAATGACACCTTTTCAAACAGAATGTCACAATGGAACGTTTACGACCTTTGAACTCACAGGAAGCACTTTGTCTCTCATTTGTTTCCCTCTGTATGATTTCTGATTCGTGCATGGAAGTCGTGACGCTGCTGTATGTAGAGAAACTGGGAGACGCCATGATTTATGAATCATTTACAAATCTGCTTCTTCTTCAGTTTCCTGACTGCAGTCCAACATACTTTCTGGTATTTGGTATTTTTGATTAGAATGTCTGACATACCTGATTGGCTGATGATAACGATCAGTTTTAACAGTTTGGCCCCATTTACGCAATGTGCTAACGTGTGATTTTCTTATCAGTGCATGTTATCTGGATAATGAGATCAAACGTTAATGCAAGACGGTCACAGAACTCATGCGATGGGGGTACTGTAGGATCTGCGCTGTGATTGGATCTCTGATGCAATGCAACATTCCTGCTCACATTAATAAAGTTATTTTGAGACTTTTTCTATAAATGGCATCTGAAAGGCAAAACAGTTAGTAGGGTTTCATAAAAGGATTAATATTATCCAGAGAGTGACAAAGAAAGATAAGACCCAATCACAGCGCAGGAAGCATCCAGATGATGAAACGCATGTTTATACAGAGTCTAAACGTATCTGCCTTCATCTGATGTCCATATCCTGATACTACGTCTGCATAATGAGATAACTTGAATGAAATGTGTCATGTTTTTTCATGTCCCTGATGAAACAAACATGGTGAAACATTAAGACAACATTATGACAACAAATATGATAAATATGTTTTATGTGAAACCCTGACAGAAGACGATGCTGTTACCAGTGCATATGGGCCATAAATAAGTAACTTTATGCCTGAAATAATATAACAGCAAATTATTTAGTGTGATAAACTGAGTGCAAAAAATTCAGATCAAAACCAAATTTATAATCTGAGTTCAGCAGATTCACTAACAGTAAACAGCCGAATCCTTTCTGTCACTGCTGAAAGAAGCTGCAACCCCCTACAAACATCTGCAACCATCATAAATATAAACTAAACTTATAAGCTGAGTTCAGCAGAACTCAGATTCCGAATACTTTGTATCACCGCTGAAAGCAGCTGCAACCCCCTACAAACATCAGCAACCATCATAAATATAAACTAAACTTATAAGCTGAGTTCAGCAGAACTCAGATTCCGAATACTTTGTATCACCGCTGAAAGCAGCTGCAACCCCCTACAAACATCGGCAACCATCATAAACACAAATGAGACACAGCTGCACAGCTCAAGAAGAACAAAAACAAAAACAAAAACAAAAAAAAACAGAAAATACAGAAGTTTGATAAGTGTCTTGTTACAGAAGCAAAACTTTCATTTGGTTTTAGACTACCGTATTAAACAATAAACAATATAACATACAAAAAGAACAACAGCTGGATTAAGGCACATTATGAGAAACAAACATCTATGAAATTATACACACACACACACACGAGAAATACAAGTGAATAAAGATGATTTTTTTTTTTCTCATATATACTGAATTCATGACAAAAATTGTTTCATAGCATTCTTTCTGTGTGTTCCAGAAAAGCTGGAAAGTTATTTTTCAAGTCTCTTGCAAAAGCAGAGACGAGTGGTTTGGTTTTCAAGAATTTAAAAAAAAAAAAAAAAANATTAAAAAAAAAAAAAAAAAGTAAGAACCAAGTGCTTCTTATGAGGAATTATTTCTTTTTGTCAAAAAGTCACATACCAAAAGTAAAGTCAGAAATTTCATGGAAATCTTCCCAAAAGGTTGATGAATAGATAGAGCGAAAAAAAGAAATGATCAGTCATTGCTATTGTTATAGTTGTGGTCAAAACCAAATCTTTTCCTGGGAAATTCATTTGATGGTATTTATGACAGATAATGTTAAAACACAGTTCTGCTGTCTGAGTTCAGTCCTGAATTTGCAGCTTTTGGCTTTACAGTAACTTTGGTTTAGTGGAGCAAAATGATCTGAACATGAAGTTCTTCCTGCTGACGCTGATTCATTGAGCCTTTTTTCCTCTGTTTAAAGGACCATACCCTCCATTTTGCATGATTGAGCCTAATATAATTTTCATACATGTTATGTTACTGACAATCATTTCCCAAAGCATACTACTGGAACGGTGAATTAAAAATGTTTTTCCTACCTTCCAGACCTCCATTGGTTTCAGTTCATTCTGCTGTTAAAATCAACTTGTTGATACTGTAAACGTTCTTGGGATAGGTAATCCATCATCACCAACAAGACGTGTATTCAGGTTTTTTTTAAAGTTATGTAATTTTAGTGTTTAAGCTCAATAAAAAGCGTGGAGTGAATGTATGCCTCCACCGGGGAATATAGTCCCAAAAGAAGACCTGCGTTTATGGAAAAATTTAAAGGACCGTGACTTCATAAGGCTGTGTAACTATTAGCAGGAGAAACATGGATTTTTAAGGTGGGTGTATCACTTGAATATTTGATTTTGAAAGATTAAGAGATTTAGCAAAATATCAGGAAAGCTGAAATACGGTTTTATCCTTTGGGAAATGATTGTCAGTAACATAACATGTATGAAAACTTAATATATTAGGCTCAAACATGAAAAATGGGTGGTATGGTCCTTTAAATATTTTACCTCCATGTTCCCACTAAGAGTAGAAATGAATGTTTCAAACTCTTTCTGATATTGCGATTATATAAACGATTTTAGGAACGTAAAAACATAATTGATTATTGAGATTAGTTGTCATCTAATTGTGATGACTACCTACAACTCAAAGTTGATTTATTTACCTATTTATTACTTTATAAATAATTATGGAGCTTTAAAACATCAAACTGCATGGATGGCTGCTAATGCAGCTCTCTTTCTGCTGTTTTGGTTTGTTTTTTTTTCTTTTTTTTTTTACCAAAAATGGATTTTAGGGCCAGTAGAACACTGAATATAGATTTTTCTGGTGACTTACTCTGTCTCATAATTTTTATACACCCTGCTGACATGCTGCTGCTGGGAGACTGAGCCGATTTGAATGAGTTCTGGAGGACTGGTGGACTTCGAGAGATGGATGGGCGTGGCTCAGCATGGCAGACTTTACAGCATCAGATTTGTGCCACTGCATCACGGGGAGGAGCTGAAGGAGGGAGGGAGGGAGGAGACGGAGGGATGGAGCTTCAGTTTTGACTGATATTAGAGCAGATAACAGTCTTTAATGAACATTCAGTCGTGTGATTGAAGCTTCTCCCTGAACGACCTGCATCATAAAAAGTCTGGCAAACTGTCACCGAACGGAGTCAACGTTGAGTTTCAACCGTTGTTCGGCTTTATCTGCATTTATTTTCTATCTATGCGTTTCATGGGAAAGTTTTCACGTCCCAATAAGATTTCTGTATTTGCATCCCCTGATCTGACACAGCTGCTTTGGAAACAGATTTTGACGTGAAAACTGTCAAATTAAAGGATAAATGCTGGCTATCTGCAGGGTTTAGCCTCAAGTATCAGCTTTCAGACCCATATCAGTCAAAGATATGCGGGAAGGACAGATTAGAGGGAGGGGTGCTTCCTAACTCAGCCTATTGGCTAATGTAACAGGGAGGGGGAGGAGCATCCCTCTCAGATGCAAATATGAAACTGCTGAGTCACTTTACTGCATTGGAGCAGAATGTGCAGCCAATCAGAATCATCTGTTAAGGTCACATGCTGCAGGTCTGACGGCATTCCATGTCTTCATGTCTGTCAGGAAACGTCCACAGAATCCCACACCAGCCTGCAATTCCCAGTCACTCTGCACAGGAAATGTGATGCCAGATTGCTGATATCAGTGGATATTATAGTATTTAAAAAATGTGTGGAAGAATGTATGGGTTTCTGGGAAAAAAAAGCAATTATGTCTTGATTTTTTGCATCAAATTGTGCAGAAATATAAAGATCTATAACACTTCCTGGTGAAACTTCACTGGGAAAGCAGCTCATACCTCCACCAAAGATTTTATGGCAGCTAGCTGCAGCAAAATGGTGGAGAACCAAAAAAATAANTACCTCCACCAAAGATTTTATGGCAGCTAGCTGCAGCAAAATGGTGGAGAACCAAAAAAATAAATAAAAAAATTCCGACACGGTTCAGACATTCTACACGCAACACTTTATGTCAATTCAGCCACAACTGTAGGAGAAACAAAAAGAAACTGATTTGGAAAAAGTTTTAAATGGTGTGTGTGTGTGTGTGTGTGTATGTATGTGTGTAAGATTAAAAAAAAAAAAANTTAAAAAAAAAAAAAACTATTTAGAATTATTAAAATCTGATCAGCGGGTTAAAACTTTCACATGCAGAGAGAAACATTTGATATGTTGTGTGAGCATTTCTCTCTCCATCAGGACACGTATGTTCATCGGTTAATCACGGAGGA
>VXCM01008381.1:0-25218 GCA_014773175.1 Lucifuga dentata
TTTTCCTTTGTTATTACCACCACCCATCAGCAGAGGGCGCTTGGTCATTACTGATGCTGTATTTACTACCTGTGGCCCTCTGACCATGAGAATGAAGTTTTATTGGCCCCCATCCACATCAAAGTTGCCCATCCCTGGTTTAGATGATTTGCAGGAGTACAGATTAGTATGTTTAATCTTTTTGCAGTTGTTTAAGTGTTTTAGGGGTGTCACACATAGTTTGAATCAAATTTCGTTTTATATTGGTTAGTTCTTCATTCTCTGTTTTGGGTGGTTGCTGGAAGGGTAGCAAGTTTGTTCCCAGTTTTGATAATTGCAAACATCTGTTACTCAATTCCGTGGACAGGTGTCTGGGATTTGAAATTGGTCCTGGTGTATGTGAATGGTAATTTGGGTGAGGATGGCCACATTTTGTTTGGCTATGCATTCCCTCTTAGATTTTAGTTGTTATTCCCCTTAGGAGAGTGAGCAGTTTGTTTTAGACTTTTGAACTCCCTTCTTTGTCATATTCACAGAGCCAGCTTGTGACATGGTATATAAAATCATATAGAAAATAGAAAAATTGACAAAATGCCACACACTGCTGCTACTGCTTCTGAAACCTCACAGATTCTTTGCTTTTATTATTGTAAAATTAGGAGGTAATGGTGTTCTCAACTGCATCCTGTCTGAAAAAAGTGTGGCGTACTGGGCTTAACACAACTCACTCTGTTCGCTTGTGTTCATGTTAGCTCCTAATGAGTGTGCTAACCCCCGCACGAGTGCATCTTCAACACCCACATGTGTCACTACGTGCAAGTAATAGACTTTACCGAGCAATTACAAAAGTGGTCAGATTTAGAGTTTATTTCCAGTGCAAACTTGCTGTTCAGGCATCAGACCGTTGACGTATGGGGAAAGTGCGGGCAGCTACTTTCCATCCAGTGTAGAAGTTAAGGAAAGTGCTGTATCAATATGGGCAGACAGCTTTTCCAATAAGCAGCCGAGCCTGAAATGTTGCTGTGGCTTGATGATGCCTGAGAAACTGAGGAGGAAGTAGAAGAGAAGGAAGCTAAAGGAGAGGGGGCGGATCTTTGATGAGAACCTGGGTTTTTTTTTTTTTTTTTTTTNTTTTTTTTTTTTTTTTTTTGGCCTCCTTCTCTCCTCTTCAATCTTTCCTCCATTATCTATTTGTCTCTCTTCCGTCGGTGCTTCTTCCTCCCCCCTCCGCCCCCTATCCTTCGATCTCTTTAGCTCCAGGAGGAAATGGAGAATTTGTTAAAAGGTCGCAGTACATCAAAGTCGTGTAGCATCAGGCAAGCTGCCAGGAAGGAGGGAGTACTTACTGCTGGCAGAGTGGATGAAGGAGAGAGGAGAACAGGGGAGAAATTTGGTTATGGTGGTGACATACCTTCTTAATTCCTTTATATTTCCTTCATTTGATATTTCACAGTAAAGAGAGACAGTTAGGAGGAAGAGGAGGGCAAATGTTCCAAACTGGATATGATTCCAGGACATCGTAGCTACATGGCTCCCACCTTATCGAACACGACACTCCCCTCCTGTAGCCTCTTTTTAACTGACAAGTTAATCGGATATTCAGACTGAACAGCCATTTCCTTACATTCCATTATTAAGTGTGAAATTCTTATGAGGTAATTTTTCTTTATTTTTGCGTTTTTCAGCAGAATCCGAATGTTGGATGTTGAAAATATGTGTTCTTTATTTAAATAGAGGTGATTGTGCATGTTTGAGCCCAATATACACAACCCACATACATGGTACATTCCCGAACAAGCAATTTCCAAAACATAAAACGCTGTTATAGTTTTGCTGTTATTTTTTTTTTAAATCCAATAATTTTTCAAATTCAAATGTTCAGGTGATAAATCCACCTTAAAATTCAATGTTTCACCTTCTAACAGTTATGCATGATTGTAGAAGGGGTGGGTTGTTTTAATTTCTCAATAAAAGCCGTCTTCTCCTGGGACTATATTTCCTGGTGGAGACATACATCATCTTCCATGCAGCTCCTNTAAAAGCCGTCTTCTCCTGGGACTATATTTCCTGGTGGAGACATACATCATCTTCCATGCAGCTCCTTGTTGGATCAGTAAAATAAAGTTACTTCGAAAAAACCAAATAGATGTGTTGTTGCTGTGATGGATTATGTATCTGATGCATGTTACAAGTTGATTTTTTTTTTTTTAATACCGTACTGGAATAAACTGAAGCTAACAGCAGTCTGGAAGGTAGGAAANATTTTTTTTTTTTTAATACCGTACTGGAATAAACTGAAGCTAACAGCAGTCTGGAAGGTAGGAAATAAATTTGATATTTAACGCTAAAGTAGGGGTAAAGTAGCTGGGAAATGGTTGTCAGTAACATAACGTGTATGTCTCAAACATGCACAATCGCTGGCATGCTCCTTTAACCCTTGGGAATCTTGGGGACTTTAATTTTTGCAATCATTTTATTTTTCTTGTCATGATTCGTTCTTTGTTTAGTCACTTCCTGTTTTATTTTGTGGACTTTGGTTTTCTTGCTATTCTGTTAGTTTTACTTCTGCTCTTTGTTTTAGTTTCCTGCCAGTTTTACCCATCACCATTCCATCTGCTAATCACTCACTTCAGTATAAATACAACTCATGGTCCCTTTGCTCTCTGTCAGATCGTTTAGTTTTCCTGATCAGCTTTTGTCTTATGTTCTTGTGTTCCTCGTGCTCCTATGAGTTTGTATGCCTGCTTTTGTTTTATGGTTTGGTTCTGATATTTTTTCCTTTGCTCAATCTGGATTATCTACCTGGGTTTTGTAAATTCATCCTTCACTGCTTGCTAGTTTTGCCTGCACTTTCCTATTAAACACAGTTTATTAATATCATCTGAGCCTGCATTTGAGTCCTCACACTCCTGAAACCACCCTGTGACATTTCTCTATTTTTACCACCTTAAATAAGTGTCTTCATCCAAGTGCTTGGTGTGTTTTGTTTCAGCACAATCTCAGCTTTCACTCTAAATCATCATATTTTCCCTTTCAGACATAGTTCGTGTGCAATAGATACAAAAACACACAAAACAGAAAAAAACTTGTTAAAAAAACACCACATCCTTATTGATAAATCTTGCAGAACCGGCTAATGAAAGCATTCACCGCAGTGCCTTTTAAGTTTAATTTCGAAAGAGTCACGAAAATAATCAGACATGTATAAGTCTGAGTTATTCTCACACCAGATCTAAAGCTTTATATGCCAGCTTCCCCTTTAGTCTGCAGACATCATCTGGAAATTGTTAGAAAGCGCAAAGTCTAATCTTTTAGGACTTTTTATTGCTTCAGGATACACGCAGTGACATTAAAGTGTAAAGTGAAACTTAAATGGAGGTGCAACATCATGCCGGCATGATCCGCAACACTCTAGCGTTAAATAACACGTCAACTCTAAGCAATCCTGCAAAATTAGATGGTGTTTATTAGGTGGTGTTTGCCCGATAGGTGATGCTACTGCAACACCATGAATGCAAACGGACAGAAGTCAGTCTGATGGTTTGTAAATTTTTTACATGACCGTCCTTGGACAAAAAAACCCTAGACAGGATTTAAGTATTCCCCAAAAGCCATGGACACCGTCATCCAATCAGGACGAGTCTCTATCACCATGTGTACTTTGATCTGTAAGCCTTTTACATTTAGAGAATTATGCTCAGCTCTCTGTTTAACCAGAAAAACATTCATTATTTTCAAGGGTTTTTTCTCAATTCAAGCTGTGTTAACCTGATTGAAAAAGTCTCATGTGGAATACTATATTTTTTTCTGTCCAGGGAATGAGATGATATTCATTCATCGTGAACCTGAGAAGTGTAGCCTTAAGGCACGGCAAAATTGATCAAAAATATTTAAATTAAACCGAACCCAAATTTTTATTGTTTCCTTGCTACATCTAGAGAGGGAAGTCTGAGTTTGTAGAATGACAGTGTTCAAAATGCTCCCACCGGCCTTCGCTCATTTGTTTTTTTTTTTTTTTAATCTAAATGTTGATAAAAGCAGAGGTTTGAGGGACAGCATGTCACAGAAAAGGCTCGAAAGAAAGAAATCAAGGCCGTATTATTTCTCCTCAGCCCTGATTGAAGAGCCTTGATGAGCGACAACAGAAGGGAATCAGTAGAAAGGAGGAGGCCGGTGCTATGCAGGGTCCATCCTCATTGGTTTTGATGTGACATCAAGTCATCTAATTTACTGCGTCTGCTGCTGAACCACTCATGGTAATCGAAAAGCAGAGATCTAAAAGTCCTTTAATAAAGCCACGAGAAAGTCCAAAGCCGCCAACTTAGACGTGTAAGGTTGGATGGAGAGACGGAAGAGAGAGAGAGAGAGATGGAGACAGAGCTCATCAGAAGAGGAATTCATGTTACAGAACAATTAGGAATCATGAACAGCTGATGCGGAAGATTCCTCATTTTCCGCTTTTAGTCAAATAGTATAATTGCTGGTTTGGGAAGGATTTGCCGTGTCACAGACACCAACAGAGCAGGGACAATGGATTTCTCTAATCTTAAAAGCATTCCTCCTTTCCAGTTATTACCGACCATAATTAATCATGATTAATGATTAATTATTGATGATTAATTATTGTCGGTAATAACTGGAAAGGAGTTCATCAAGATTTGTCTTTGTTAATTGTGGATTGAGAGGGGAAAAGAAAGTGATGAGACGTGAGCTGCAGTCGTGTTCTAAAGTTTGGAATCACCCAGACATTTCCTCGTATCTGAAAGAAATTGATGCTTTTATTTATTCGCCAGGGTGGCATTAAATAGATCAGAAATGATAGTCAATACATCGATAATATCATAACATTCTTTTTATTTGATAGAATTGTTCTAATAATCAAACTTCAGATTCGTCAAAAAATTCTTCATTTGCAGCAATTATAGCTTTGCAGATCTTTGGATTCTGTCTTTTTTTTTAAATTTAAATTTTTATTTATTTTACAGAACAGTGCAGCATATCGTAGAGCAGATACAGTACATCCATACAAAACAAAACATAGCCATTTCATAGCATAAAAACAGACTAACCATGGACATGAAAGGCAGAGAGTCAATAAATATGTTGTTTATCATCCTATTTTAATTTAAATTAACATGTAACCAGAATTGATCCCATGTCTCTTTTGTTTCCCCTCACTGTTAATTCCACCCAGCATATGTTCATATGATGAAATCCTGATCATTTCTTCAGTCCATTCCTTCACAGTAAGACATCTGGTTTTTTTTTTTTTTTTCAATTTTGCAATATAATTCTTGAAGCTGTGATAAAATTTTTAATACAGTAAGTTTGTTACTAGTTATGTTTGGTACCATTGCCTTATCACCAAGGAGACAAAGCCTTGTAAAGGAAGTGTGGAACCCAACCAATTACCCAATAGGTCAGAAATTTTACATCAAAAATGGTGAACCATGGAGCACCAAATCATGTGCAAATATGCGCCCACATCATTCTTACACTTCCTGCACAAATTGTTATCAGCAATTCCAATTTTGTGAAGTCTAGTTGGTGTCCAGTAATATCTGTGTTATCTTGTATTGAATGAATTCCCCTCGATCTTCCCTGATGTTTCTGCCCACATTTGATAAAATATCTGATCACTCGTCATCTCCAATAGCGCTTCCAAGGTCCTTCTGCCATATTAGTTTTATTTTTTTTTTGATATATATATATATATATATTATTATATGATTCACCCATGGAATGTTTGAACATTTTATAAAACACGGATGCTTTCTGAACTTCCTGTAGTAACAAAGTACTCAGTTAAAGGGTTACTTAGTGGTTCACTGTTCTTGAATATACTGTACATACAGTACATTATTATTTGTAAATATGTCCAGAAATTCAATTTGTTTAAAATATTATAGTTTAGTTAGTTAATTAGTTTCACACAATTATAAAATAGATGAAAAAAAAAAACAAAAAAAGTGAGGGTGTGGTAGAAGCCTGAAATGCTTGTAAGAAACCACACCCAGAAGACATGCAAAAGATAAAATACAAGCATATAAACTCACAAATACATTTTAAATTATAATAGATCAAAAACAGCACATATACAGTACTGTATAATAAGTGTAGATTTACAGTTAAAAAAAATAAGAAACAGAGAAGCAGGAATAATTGCCATATTTACAATATGAACAACAGTTTCAAAGAGTGATCATTATTATTGCAAATCAAATGTTTATGACAGCAGAACATTTCTAAGTCTCTTTTTGTACATAGGCAATGACATAAAGGAATCCATTAAATGTACATTTTCATTCCACAAGGTAACTCCACAATGTGCAATAGAAAACTGACCATGGGATGTTTTAAACAAAGGAAGATGCAGATTTTTAGCCTGTCTAGTTGAGTAATTATAGAATTGTGAGTTATACTTCTTCTGCAAATCTAAATATGACACAGATATTCCTTTCTCATATAGATCACCCACTGTGTTTACTCCTGTAGTCTGTCGTTCTTGATTATGTCTGTTTTTGAAAATGTTCGGGGGAAATTTGGACCCACGCCTCCTGTAGCTCTTCCAAGAGGTGCAACTGGCTTTTAGGGCTTTTTGATTTTTTGAAACCTTATGGTCAATCTCATCCTACAAGACCTGAACTGGGTTCAAATTGCATTTGTGCAGGCCATTACTCCAACTTCCTGTTTCTTCACCAAATAGGGTTTGCATAGCTTTGGATCTTTATCTTGCTGTGTGCTGAAATTTGGACCAATCGAGCACCGATCACAGGGGACGGCCTCTATTGTAAAATAGAGTGGTAACCTTTCTGCTTCATTATTTACTCCAGTGGCGGGCCGTGTATTTTACACTTACGCCTTCAGAGCTCTCCTCCCGCAATTAAACCACCTTCTAATAACCTCAGCATGACACTAGGGCTATAGGCTGCTGTTATTAGACATAACCAGCCCATATTCACAATGACAGGACCTTTATCAAGTGGAATAAAGTGATTTAACACGAGGATCAACACCAACTATGACGTTACAAAATACTAACTGCAGAGACATGAATAGGATGTAGCATTATTACACATTATGACAGGATGCTGCATCACATATAAACATGGCATAGCCTAAATCAGTGTCATTACCAAAGAAACAAGAACAAACTCACAACAACCATCACATTTACTCATACGACCAGCAAGTAAGCAAAAATGCTGTAAAACACAAATAACACAATCAGATTCAACAGGCTTCTCCACAGATTCCAGCCACATAAAAATCCATCAGACTTACCAAAGCTGCTCATCATCTGAAGACAAAGTCCATCCTCCTTTCTGTCTTTAGAAAGAGTTTAACCACACGGCTGGACATTATCGGTGTGTTTCAGTTCCAAAATGTGAAAAAAAAAGTGTTGTCAGTTAATCCATTTCTTCTCCTCCTTCAGCCATTGTGCGTTAAAAAACAACAGGACTAAGTAAAAATCTAAACAAAAAATCTAAAGCACTACATCTAAAAATCTAAACATCAAGAAAGAAAGTTTAAATAAACATTAATGCTCCGTTACATGCTAGCTATGTTTACTTGAGTTAGCTAAGGTAACCGGCTCTCTTCTTCTTCTGATGAATTTCTGGCAGGCTGTTTAGCTGTTAGCATAATGCTGTACTCTGATGATGTAGGCCAAGGCCAGCTAGAAGGCCCTGGTGTGTAAAAGAATACACCCAACATGGCAAACTCAAAATCTGATTGGTTAAAGAATATGACAATCAACAACATCGTCCCATTTGCTTGAATAGTAGAGGGGATTCACTGGAGATTCTGAAGGCCTCAGGCTAGATTTTTTTACCCGGAGACAGCACAGGTGGAAAATCTGATTGGATAAAAGCTCTAATTTATATGAGCTGCACTGGAAGCAGTGAAACTGAGGGAGAGAGTACCATAGCAATGAAATGATGTTAATAACAAAACTGATGGGAATGAACTTTCTAAAATACATATAGCATTAATAAAATATATTAAATTATAAAAACATAATTTGATGATTCTGACAATCTCTAGTCCAGCAGAGAAGGTCTTGCTGGCCCTGACCGCACACCACTGCTTTACTCTCTGTGTAGATTTCCCATCTCTTAACACCAAAGCAGCACTATAACATTACATTTCCTCCACCAGGTCACAGTAGGCATCAAGCATGACTCCAGCATCCTTTCATTTGCTCTACATCTCTAAATGTCCTCAATTTACCTGCTTACTTGAACAGAATAATGGTTTCAGGTGTGCTAACAAAATTACACAGGTGTCTCTAATAACCAAACAGCATTTAAACATGATTAATTTAGGATGACTAAAAGAGTTTATCATTATAGGACACTCCAGTAACGCTGCTGAAAATGGACCTTTGCAGTTTTATCTGCATAATTAACCATAAATCAGTAATTTCCAGCAGTAATAGTCATTTGCAACATTATTAATGTATTGGCTATATATTTAAATTAATTTAACGCCATCTTGGGGAATAAAATGACTAATTTCTATTAGAAACATAAACGTTTCCAGGCGTTTTCCAACTTTTATATGCAGCTTGCCTAAAAAGTCATTTGGTTTCTATCACAACCAATAGAACACAACAATGTGTAGGATTCCACCAAGGCCGTCCCTTGTCACTGATTCAGTTTGTGATGTTACGAACAGAATCTCAAGGTGGAGCTGAGATTTGGAGAGTATCCACTGTGACAGCCACAGGTTTACATCTCTGCTTTTTACAGATTGTGTGGTCATCAGGCTGTGACCTCCAACGTGCACCAGATCACTTTGTGGCTGGGATGAGGCCGTGGTTCTCTGCTGGAAAATGATCATCCCTTCCAGGTGGAGACTCCATGTGTAGAAGTTCAAGTACCTCTGGGTATTTGCGTGGGTGCAGATTGGACGGAGATAGGCCTGTTGGTGTGGCATCTGCGGCGATGTGGACACTGTATTGAAAAGCAGCTCTTACTGATGGTCACGAGCTCTGGGTAGAGACTGAAAGAATGAGATCAATGAATGAGGCTAAGGAGAAGCCCAAATCAGTTTCCTCCACAGGGCATTAGACTCACCCTTCAGGATCAGGTGAGGAGTTTGGACATCAGGAGGGAGCTCGAAGTAGAACCTTGGCATCAAAAAGACCCAGCTGAGGTGGCTCAGGCATCCAATCAGGACACCTCTTGACACCTCCCTAGGGAGGTATTCCATGGACGTCCAACTGGGAGGAGAGCACAGGGCAGATTCAGAATACGCTGGAAGGATTTTGTCTTATCAGATCTGGGAACGTCTAAGAATCTTTCAGCAAGAGTTGGAAGATGTGGATAGGAAGAGGGACAACTTTGCCTAGCATATCGCCTCTGCAACTAGAACCCAGATAAGTGATGAAAAAAGCTACACGAGACCTCAGAAACAGGTAAAATGCAAATCTAGATACTATAAGGGAAATGTCAGCATAGTGTTCAGTTTCCAAAACTGCTGCTGAATTACAAATTCATTAAAAATAAGACTAAAA
Organism: Lucifuga dentata; assembly: GCA_014773175.1. Classification (NCBI taxonomy): domain Eukaryota; kingdom Metazoa; phylum Chordata; class Actinopteri; order Ophidiiformes; family Bythitidae; genus Lucifuga; species Lucifuga dentata. Next base: position 9,500 of record VXCM01008381.1, read on the forward strand.
GATTAGAAAAATAGAAATCAGGAAACATAAAATCTAATGTAAAGTAAACAGTTTAATAAATCATTATAAGCCTTTATAAAGTATTTTCTTTTACAAAATAAAACACGGACATCTACAGATGCTAAGATGTGTTAATAGTTCACCTGTGATATTTACTGCACACGATCGTCCCGTCACTTTCTGCCACTGTCCAGGAATCCACGGGTTTGTCATGTGACACATCATGCCACAGCTGAACATTTCTGCAGAACAAAATCAAAAATCTGGGCTTAGAGGTGACAAACGTGTTTTAGTGTGGCTGGACCGTGGCTGGTGAGGAAGAGGTCAGCGTCAATCTGTCTGCCTCTTCAGCTGCTGCTTTATCTGGAATCTCAGCCAAGCCAGAGTAGACGATCGATGGCCTGAGGCTGGTCCAGGGAGGGCTTTATACTCTCTCTGTGTGTGTGTGTGTGTGTGTGTGTGTGTGTGTCTGTGCGTAAAGGTTATTAGTAGAGTTAAACCAATATATGAGTCTGACATTCATGGTAATCCACCTCTGATAGGCTGGATATGACACTGGTTGATTGATCACATAAATTATAGAGTTGATCAATACTGATCTGGCTGTCGACAACAAACCAAAACCCAAACAGATTCTAAAGACATTATGATCACAACCCACATGCAAGCACGAGTGTGCTAAATTAAAATTCAAAGCATTTGAGGTCATAAAAAATGCAAGTCCCCAAAAGAGATGCAGAATAAAATGTCAATCCAAAAAAAAAAAAAAAAAAAANAAAAAAAAAAAAAAAAAAATAGAGATAATAACATCTGAAGTCTTGAATGTGTCTTATTTTGTCAATTCTAAAGCCACATATAAAGCTGCAAATAACCCAAAATATGTAAAAAAACAAAAAAAAAAAACAAAAAAAAAAANAAAAAAAAAAGAAAAAACAAAAAACAAAACAAAAAAAAAAGAAAAAACAGGCACTTTAAGAAATTGCACTAAGAAAACTTACCCTAAATTCTCTATTAAAAGCCAGTATTCAAATAACAGTCTCTAGTATCTAATAATAGCCTGAGGGCGGAGTCAGCAGGAGGAAATAAAAGCCATTCTCATATAAAGGTTTGGTGTTTGTCTTTTACTGGTCCAGGAAACTCTGAGTTAATCTGCTGCTGCCACCAGATGACAGCAGCCATGTTTGATACCAAACCACTTAAAAACCTCTGCAGCCAGAAGGCATGACCGTGGCTCAACATGAAACGAAGCCAGAAACGTGGAGCCAGCTGTCACCATGGTCACCGTGAGTGACAGGAGCAACACATGTTCTTCACCGGGGACATGGAGCCCATCCCCGGCGAAGAGCACGTGACGCTCCGCTGTCATCACAAACCAGGAAAAGTGGATGAAAATGGTCAGCTTAGTTAATGGTCAGCTGCCTGAAGTGTTCATACTGACATCTTCTCCTTGTGGCGGTGTGTTTTTAATGCAGTTGTGGGTTTGTGCATCAGCAAAATCTAACTATAAAGACAGAAATCTCTGTCTGTGGCACCAACATCTCTAGAACCCGGCACTTTATGAAGTTGAAATTCAGCAGGTTTATTGCTCAGGACCCAAAGACGTGCAGTGTAACGTGTGAAGTTGTTTGAATGGGCGGTTCTCAAATTGAGCTGTGCCGGTAAAAAGTAGTCCGTGTGGCAGGATACACTGTGAGCGCGGCAGCATATACTCCGCTCCACAGGCACTTATGGCGAGCTGTGGCGCACACTATAAAGTCCAGCCTGGTCCGAACAGACAGACAGACATTTTCTATAGGCGCTGCACTAGTTAGAAATAGAAATGTCTCTTATAAAAACCTTTCTCTAATATTGGCTGGGTTCTCTCCGCAGTTGAGGTAAATAAAGGCCCCACCCACTAATAGAGCATTTACTGTAACTGAAAAACAACTCAGAAATTATTAATGAAAATTTAAAATGGTCATAAAAATTTTTAAACTTGTTATACACGCAAACAAATGTTGGGGAAAAACCTACAGTGCAGTTTGTTTCCATGAATTGATGATTTAGGCTGTTTTCAGATCTGCAGATCGTTTGCTCTGGTTTGAATCAGACTGAATTTCCAGCGTTGCATTTACTGTTTGGTTTGCTTCAGTTTTCACACAGGAAAAAATTTAGTCAACCAAATTATATCAGCAAAAGTCATGTGAGAACACTCGCTTTGCTCATTGGTCAGAAACATCTGGGGGTGGAGAAAGAAATCAAAACAGGAAAAAGTTTATTATGGTGGGAAGAACTAAATAACAAAGATGGAGTGTGGATCCTTTCATACCTGTAGTCATCGTGCACAAAAATCTGCTATTTTTTTCCCCACTTTTTCTACTTCTCTCTTATATCTGACTGGTACAAAATTAAAATTATGTAAATTACATTAAATTAAAAATCTGGTTTTACCAAAACCTGGGATCCAAGAGGGCTAAATACTGAAAATCTCCAAAGAATTATCTTTGGGACTTTTTTTGTTTTTTTAGATCAGGTGAAGGAGCGCCGTGTTCCTGTGAAGGTTTAGACATTTCTTCAGCCTTTTTCATTTTCTAAAACTGACAGACAGTGATTTTTATAAGCTTATTTTATGTTCTTTTTTTTCCACAAGCTTATTAAATATCTTTATCATGTCTGTCCAATCTGGTGAGAACAGTTAATATTAGTACCTTCATTTAAGACTTTAGCATAAAAATTTAACAATAATAAATATGAGAGAGATACGTCTGCTGTCAAAACCCATATTAGCTGCTGCTAAACCTCGTTAGCTACTTAGATAAGCCATTTGTAGCTTGTTCCTTCTATCATTAGCAGTAGATTCACAGTGTTTGTTAGTCATTTTTGTGTAGAAGTTTGAAATTGAGTCAATTTGAAAAAAAAAAACAGCTTGCAGACATTGCCGTTCATCCAAAAGGCTTCTTCCATTTGAACTCTAGCAGGTTTATTCCTAGAAGGCAGACATCAAGGCCACAAAAGTTTTGACTGAATTTCGTACCAGGTCAGGAAAGGAGTTCATTAAAAATAAAAATCATAGTAACAACACACATCATGCTAAATAAGCTCTACGATAATTAAAGCTCATTCATAAAGCTTCCTGTATGTTAATCAACGCAACTGTATCCCGTTAAGGTCAGGATGTTTAAGGTGAGTCTCAGGTAAAAGTCAATTAAGATCAGCATATTAATCCGTTGCTTCTTATTTAAAGGGCCATACCGGCAATCATGCATGTTTGAGCCCAATACATACAATCTGCATACATGTTATGTTACTGACAACCACTTTCAGAAAACATAAAAACATTTTTTCAGATTCCCTAATCTTTGAAAATCAAATATTCAGGTGATACACTCACCTTAAAATTCAATGTTTCACCTTCCAACCCTTTTGCATGATTGTAGAAGGCATACTCATTTTAATTTCTCACTATATTTCCTGGTGGAGACATACATCATCCACGCAGCTCTGTGTTGGATCAGTTAAATAAAGTTACTTCAAAAAAAAAAAAAAAAAAAANAAAAAAAAAAAAAAAAAAAACTCATAATAGATGTGTTGATTACAGATCTCAAATTCAATCAAAGTCTCTATAAGTTTGATTTTTACAGCATACTGGAATGAACTGAAACCAGTGACAATCTGGAGGGTAGGAAATAAATTCTAAACTTTACCGCTAAATTTGTGTATTTAATGAACGATTGTCAGTAACATAATGGTATGCAGGTTGTATATATTGGGCTCAAACATGCACAATCGCCGGTATGGTCCTTTAAGTCTGACACTGCACTTTATGAATCCCGTCTCATTTCTCCGCAGCCCGGTTCCAGATCTCTATGCCATGCCTGATGACTTGAGATGACGTCCTGCATGCCGCCATGTGTTTGTTTGAGTTGATTAACACGCTGCTATTCCTCCGGGCTGCGACGATTGATGGTGGAAGCGACGCGTGGCGTGGAAAAACGAGCGCCAACCGATCCTGGAACAATAAGAGCCAGAACCCCAAAATAAAGCTGCCTGTTGACTTTATGAGGCCATCTGCCTCTGATTGAGCCTCCGACCCACCTGCCATAACTCCTTCTGGCAGAAACGACAGGAAGCTCTCGTTCTTAGTGCCCCATTATGTAAAATATGTCAGGCTTTATATGGAGGAACAGCCTGCGTTCATGTCCCACATGCTCATGGTAACTCTTACCGTTTCATATCATCCTGACATCACATTCAATAAAACCATGATTAAAATATGAAAAAAGCCTCTTCTGCTATCAGTCACAGCTGGAAAGCACTCAGCTCATATCTCTAACAAGCTGCAAAAACCTTTTATTTTATGATTTTAATGATAGAAAACATTCAGACATTTGTATGAGAATCTGCTGTGCTGATTGGCTGGTGTTTTATTGAATATTCCAAAATGCTGCATCATAAAATTAGAGTTTTTGTACAGGATGAAGTGAGTGAAACTCAAGTTATGGCTATTTAAAGGGCAATATCAGCGATTTTGCATATTTGATGTATACAACCCGCATACACATTACCTTACTGACAATCATTTCCCAAAATATACTACTTAGCGGGAAATATTACAGTTGTTTTTCCTACCTTCCAGACTGCCATTGGTTTCAGTTCATTCCAGTACACTATAAAAATCAACTTGTAGAGACTTGAAATGTGCTGAGATAAATAATCCATCTCAGCAAACAAGATGTCTGTTAGGATTTTTTGTTGAAGTAACAAAACCGATCCAACAAGCTGCAAGGAAGATAAAGCAAGTCTCTGCGAGGGAATATAGTCCCAGGAGAAAACTGCTTTAACAGAGAAATTAAAACGGCTATGCTTCTACAATCATGCAAAAGTGTTAGAAGGTGAAACACTGAATTTTAAAGTGTGTGTATCACCTGAACATTTGATTTTGAAAGATTAGGGAATTTGAAAAAATAACAGGAAAACTAAAATACTGTTTTATGTTTTGGAAGCTGTCAATAATGTAACAGATTAACAACTGGTAGTAATTATTGGGCTTAAACATGTAAAATCACCAGTATGGTCCTTTAAATTCACCATTTTGCTGCAGCACTTTGCAGCATTGGTCAGAGTTGATGGAAATCCATGTGTCATCTTATAGCCACGCTATAAGTTCAGGAGCTGTGGTAGTTTATGTCAAACAGGCCATGCCTACAAGAATTTTGATTATTAGAAAACATATCAAAAGACAAATTCATATCTCATTCAAATACGCTAAAGATATAACTTAGGCCTGGTTTTATCCCTGATTTAGCAGTTGCTGAACTTGGGCTAAACAGATTTATGACATGTCAGAAATTTTGGTTGACTCTCTTGTACTTCGAGCAGTCTCTGATTTTTTTTAAAGGACCATACTGATGGTTTTGCATGTTTGAGCCATTAAATACTACCTGCATACAACATTACATTACTGACAACCATTTTTCAAAATATAAGACTGTATTTTAGTTTTCATGTTATTTTTTCAAATCCCCTCATCTTTCAAAATCAAATGTTCAGGTGATACACACATTAAAATTCAATGTTTCACCTGCTAACACACGTTCATATGTAGAAAGCATGGCCTTTTTTATTTCTTGGTATAAAAGCGTCTTCTCCTTGGTCTATATTTCCTAGCAGAGGCATACATTTTCTTCCATGCAGCTCCATGTTGGATCAGTTAAATAAAAGTTACATTGACAAAAAAAAAAAAAAAAAAAANAAAAAAAAAAAAAAAAAAAACTAATAGACATGATGTTTGCTGTGATTATTACATATCTCAGGTAGCTCCGTGTTGGATCGGCTACTGTGGATCAATAACTTAAACTACGACAAAAATAGAATAACAAAGATGGCTTACTTAGCTCAAGCATGTTTCAAATTTATTCAAGTTGATTTTTATAGTTTATTGGAATAAACTGGACCCAATGCAGTCTGGAAGGTAGGAAAAACAATTCTAAAATTGAAATGGTTGTCAGAAATGTAACATGTAAGAAGATTGTGTATAATGGGCTTAAACATGCAAAATCACCAGTATTGTCCTTCAAGTAGAGACATCTTGCTTGAAATATCCACACAGTGATGTCTTTACATCGGGCAAGTAAGCTTATGTATTTTTTTTTTTTTTTTTTTTTTNTTTTACACTTTAATCATTGATTTGAGCAAATATTCAGAATCCGCCTGCAGCTGAAGCAGCAACGAGCTCCAAATTAATGTCCTGTTCCTGCAGAATCTGGCTGACAGAGTCAGAGCAGCTGTAAATTGTTTCTTCCTTAAAAGTACAATAATTACTGGATATTCTGCTGAAAATGCAGCGCTCCCGTGGCTGTAATTACTGTTTGGTGGATTGGATAATTTGGCCATACTTCAAGACGTTTAACTCGCAGCAGACAGTTTGTTTTTTGACTGGTGCGGCGCCATCATAAAAGCGCCCGTTTCCTCCTCGTCTCCTCAGTAAATAAGTGTTGCTATAAACGCCGTCTGTATCTCTGTAAATTTATACGACACGATAAAGCAGGAAAACGGCTCCTCTTGAAAGGAATAATATACCGACACAATCACACTGTCTTTTTTATTTCATCTATGAAACCGGAAGAGCCATCATATCCATATAGTGCAGGGAAAGGTGGAGATAAACGTGCAGACAGGACAAGATTTGCACAAGCAGGTGACTTTTTTTTTTTTTTTTTTTTTTTACAAATGATTATTGTTGTACAGGATGGAGACTAAGTTTTTATTCTATCTGATCCTGCTGTCATTTTAGTGTCCTCCAGAGACAGGAAATGTGGGAAAAGTACACCATTACACAAGTACGAACAGAATTATAGGAATGAAATCCCCAAAAGTGGAGGCAAAGAAATCATCAACTAATAATATGCCAAAAAACTAAAGATACTAATGCTGCAGTCCAGTCAAAGTGGGATGTCGGAATTTCCCAGTTGAAAATTCCGACTTCCGACCTCTTCAACCTCTTCAGCACCCATTTTATCTTAAAAGACATTAGTAATATTTTTTTTAATGTTCATATATATATAAATGGGAGGTGGACAAAATATGAGAAACGTCTTTCATTATTATGCAATCAACAACAACACTGCTATGATTTTAATCTGTACTGTGATGACAAGTCCACGTGTATAAATGTAAGTAAAGGACCATACCATCTATTTTACATGTTTGAGCCTAATATATTAAATTTTCATACGTTACATTACTGACAATCATTTCCCAAAGGATAAAACTGTATTTCAGCTTTCCTGATATTTTGCAAAAATCTCTTAATCTTTCAAAATCAAATATTCAAGTGATACACCCACCTTAAAAATCCATGTTTCTCCTGCTAATAGTTATGCAGCCTTATGAAGTCATGGTCCTTTAAATTTTTCCATAAACGCAGGTCTTCTTTTGGGACTATATTCCTTGGTGGAAGCATACATTCACTCCACGCTTTTTATTGTGCTTAAACACTAAAATTACATAACTTCTAAAAAAAAACCGGAATACACGTCTTGTTGGTGATGATGGCTTACCTATCCCAAGAACGTTTCAAGTATCAACAAGTTGATTTTAACAGCAGAATGAACTGAAACCAATGGAGGTCTGGAAGGTAGGAAAAACATTTTTAACTCACAGTTCCAGTAGTATGCTTTGGGAAATGATTGTCAGTAACGTTATGTGTATGAAAATTGTATATAGTAGGTCCAAACATGCAAAATGTGTGGTATGGTCCTTTAATAGGATTCTGTTTGGCTGAATTTATGAATCGGTTTATGACAGGAGGTCCATTGATTATATGCCAGTGGGTCATTTACTACATGCTGGACTAAATCCATATACAATTGCATCATCTACATCTGTTAATCAATGTACACCAATGTTAATTTCTACCAATAATCAATATGATCGTGATGTTTCATGATGTTTTACATCGATTTGCAGAATTAATCAAAGTTTAAACGTGCATGTAAACATACTCACTGTGCTTTATTGCGGGGCTGTTGGATTGGATTGCATTGTGTTTCTATTAAAGTAGCTAACAAGTGCACACACACACACACACACACACACACACAGAGGCACTCACCAGCTGATAAGAAAGGTGACNAGTGCACACACACACACACACACACACACACACAGAGGCACTCACCAGCTGATAAGAAAGGTGACCTGCAATCGGCAATCTTGGTCCCCATCCAGCTCAGAAGCCCTATTGCTTTTTACACACACACACACACACACACACACACACACACACACACAAGCAGCAGCCTGTGGCCTCTTAATCCTGCTCAAACAATCAGAGCATCACCATGTGCTTCAGGCCTGACATTGATTCATTGACGTTTCCTGTTCGGAGGATCTATCTGGGTTTGGACTGAAGGAGGTCCAGGTGTTATTGGCTGGCCAGCTGCAGCCACGGGCGAAGCAAATACCAGTCAACAGTAGTGTAATACACCCGATGGAGATGGCTCAGATAAAGGCATGGGTGGAGGGTTATAAGCCCCTCTGCTGTTACAGGAGGACATCAGGGAACCAGCAGATCCTCATGCAGGTTAGAAAATGTTTGAGTCAAAACTATGAAAATAATATGAAGAGGGAGCGAGAAGCAATTTTTTTACAATATTTGTTTTACATTGGGGCGGCTCAGTGGTTCAGTGGTTAGCACTCACAGCCAGAAGATCCTGGGTTCGAATCCAACCAGGTCCTTTCTGTGTGGAGTTTGCATGTTCTCCCAGGTGCTCTGGTTTCCTCCCACCTCCAAACACATGCAGGTCAGGTGAATTAGAAACTCTAAATTGACTGTAGGTGTGAATGAGTTTGTCTGTCTCTATGTGTCAGCGCTGTCATTGGCTGGTGACCTGTCCAGGTGAACCCCGCCTCTCGCCCAGTGACCTCTGGGATAGGCTCCAGCCCCCCATGACCCTTAACAGGACCAACGGGTTTAGAAAATGATGGATGTCTTATTCATTAGAGAGCAGAATATTGTAAGCTGCAGTTCCTCTTATGGCCAATAGATGCTGATTGTGACTACATTTATTTATTTATTTGTTTATTTTAAGTTCCATCTTCTATCTGAAGCTAAAACATCTAAGGCCAGATTCATGAATGCTATAGCGCGTGATTTAAGTGTCGATACGGGCAAATATCATCACACAACCAAATTCAATGTTTCGTCCTCTAACACTTATGCAGGATTGTAGAAGAAGGTACGGTCGTTTTAATTTCTCAGTAAAAGCCATCTTTTCCTGGGACTATATTTCCTGGTGGAGACATACGTTCTCTTCCTTGCAGCTAGGTGTCGAATCAGTTAAATAAAGTTACTTCTTCAAAAAATCTAATAGACATGTTGTTTGTTGTGATGATTACGTATCTTAAATGTGTTTCAAGTCTCTCTGGTTGATTTTTATGTCGTACTGGAATGAACTGAAGCCAATGACAGTGTTGAAGGTGGAAAAACAATTTAAAATTTACTGCTAAAGTGGTAAATTTTGGGAAATAGTTGTCAGTGACGTAACATGTATGCGGATTATATATATTGGGCTCAAACATGCATGATCACTGGCATGGTGCTTTAATTCTACCTCCTGTATCGTCCAAACTGTTGCCATCCATCAGCAGAGATTTTGGTATTTTATTTGATTTTTGTCCGAAATAATCAATTATAATTGATTTTAATGTGTCGGATCGATACAGTTGAATTGCCATTGTAAGAATCGATGTATCACGATGCATCGGTGCATCTTTGCACCATTAGTGTGCGATATCTGAATTTCTTTTCATGTGAATGTTTCCTCACTTAATTTACTGTTTTAACAATTTACTGTTGAAATAAACAAAATCGGTGTAAATATTACATAGTTTAATGAGTGTTTTGATGTTAAATTTTATGGTAAAACACCGATGTTAAAGGCAGCCAGTTCATTTAATGGGATTTACTGTTAAATAAATGGGAGTTTTATGCACATTTTACAGAAAATTTAAATTTCATGACACGTGTTTTTCTGTTAATTTTACAGTAACGTCCTGTTGCTCATATGTTGATATCCCTGTTATATTTAATGTAATTTACTGTAATTCAGCAGTTTTAAACTGTGAAATTTATAGTAAATCCAATTTTTGTACTGTAAATTCTTTTACGTCTGCACCTTTTTTTTTTTTTCGGTAAAGTTCTAGCAACCGTAGCTGCCAGTTCTTTTCTATGAATTTGACAGAATTAGTTTTTTTTTTAAACAATGTAAAGCATCTTTCACATGAGATCCAGAGGTTTTACCGCTTTTGACTACCAAACGGATGACAAGGATCTGTTATAATGACATAAATTGTCCGTGCATGTGTTTTATTGCTGATAAGTGAGTCTGCTGAAAAACGGTAAATTTCAGACATAAATGTTATTTATGAACCAAACAAATTACTCCAGTATAAATACTAGTGGTTTGTTGGTTGCTGTTCACCTTTTTACCGAATTCGTGCTGCACACAAACAGTCTTCAGACGGGCCTCGGGGGTCTCTGTAACACCGTCAGCCATTATGTGACATATGAACCAATATGTCTTCCGCTACGATTGCTCTTAAATTATTCAGCAGCAACAAACACATACAGCAAGCTGACATTTCGCTCACATTTCACCACGACGGCTCTACGAAATGACTCCAGAAGTCACGGGCCGAGACACGCCTCACAACTCTAACCACATTTTTAAAGGACCATACCAACCATTTTGCATGTTTGAGCCTAATATATGCAATTTTCATACACATAAAATTACTGACAATCATTTCCCAAAGCATACTACTGGAGCGGTGAATTAAAAATGTTTTTCTTACCTTCCAGTCCTCCATTGGTTTCAGTTCATTCTGCTATTAAAATCAACTTGTTGATACCTGAAATGTTCTTGGGATAGGTAATCTATCAACATCAACAAGATGTATATTCAGGTTTTTTTTTAGAAGTTACATAATTTTAGCATTTAAGTGCAATAAGAAGCATGGAGTGAATGTATGCCTCCACCAGGGAATATAGTCCCAAAAGAAGACCTGCATTTATGGAAAAATTTTAAGGACCGTGACTTCATAAGGCTGTGTAACTATTAGCAGGAGAAACATGGATTTTTAAGGTGGGTGTATCACTTGAATATTTGATTTTGAAAGATTAAGAGATTTTGTAAAATATCAGGAAAGCTGAAATACGATTTCATCTTTTGGGAAATGATTGTCAGTAACATAACATGTATGAAAATTGAATATATTAGGCTCAAACATGCAAAATGGGTGGTATGGTCCTTTCACTCCTTTATCTCATGAGCAGAGCAGACACCGTATGATTTTCAGGCTGATTTCACCTCGATTATGATTGGACACAACTCATTTGATGCTGTGTTCCAGACAACCCAGAGCTCAAAATTTTCTGACCTCCTACGTGAAAAAATGTGTTGGAACGGCATTTGAGGTTGGAGCTTTGATCCAACTTGGAAACTCGGACCAAATCCATCTACCCGACTTCAATGAGGATGACATCACTCAACATGGCAGCGCTCTTTGTGAATATAAATAATCAGCTAACAGCCGAATAAAGTCATTTGTCTTGCATGACATTGAAATATAAAGGTCAAAATATGTCACCAAGTTCGCTATTTATCTAACTATAAAGCGGGAAATCTCTGTCTGTGGCATCAAGAACGTATGTAATCTCAAGAATGTGTGAAGTTGATATTCAGCAGGTTTATTCTCAGGACCCAAGGACATGAAGCGCCGTGTGCGAAGTTGCTTAGATGAGTGGTTCTCAAATTGAGCTGTGCTGGTAAAAAGTAGTCCACGTGGCAGGATACGCTCCAGGCACGGCAGCATATGCTCCAGTCCAGTGGCACGGTCTCAACCCGACCATGTACAGTAAACAAAGCTAGCTCACAAAGACATGCAGAACTAAATTATTGCCGGTTGCGGCGCACACCATAAAGCCTGATCCCGTTCCAAACACGCACGTTTTGAATGGGCGCTGCAGTAGTGTATATTAACTGTTTGCCATTGATACGTTAGTGTGAATAGTTTCAGAATATTAACTTTACACACCTGTTAATTGTAATACAATCCAACTAAACAGTCCTGTAATCTCATTAAAAGCAAATAAAAAGAAAAAGATGTGTTCATAAAGTTCAGCTGCATGATTTTCTGTTTTCCTACACTTATACAGCTTTGCAGTTGTTTTTAAACAGGCGTGAAATGAAAAGAAATCAATGATCATCACCAAAGCCTGATCCCCATTCCTGCTTTAAAGGACCATCACATGTTTGAGCCTAATATATTCAATTTTCATACATGTTACATTACTGACAATCATTTCCCAAAGGATAAAACTGTATTTCAGCTTTCCTGATATTTTGCAAAATCTGTTAATTTTTCAAAATCAAATATTCAAGCAATATACCCACCTTAAAAATCGATGTTTCATTTAAATTTTTCCATAAACGCAAGTCTTCTTTTGGGACTATTTCTCCAGTGGAGACATACATTCACTCCACGCTTTTTATTGTGCTTAAACACGTAACTAAAAACCTGAAACACATCTTGTTGGTGATGATGGATTACCTATCCCAAGAACGTTTCAAGTATCCACAAGTTGATTTTAATAGCAGAATGAACTGAAACCAATGGAGGTCTGGAAGGTAGGATAAACATTTTTAATTCACCATTCCAGTAGAATGCTTTGGGAAATGATTGTCAGTAACATTATGTGTATAGGATAAAGGATGTAATATAAAACTATATTTCAGCTTTCCTGATATTTTGCAAAAATCTCTTAATCTTTCAAAATCAAATATTCAAGTGATACACCCACCTTAAAAATCCATGTTTCTCCTGCTAATAGTTACACAGCCTTATGAAGTCACGGTCCTTTAAATTTTTCCATAAACACAGGTCTTCTTTTGGGACTATATTACCTGGTGGAAGCATACATTCACTCCACGCTTTTTATTGTGCTTAAACACTAAAATTACATAACTTCTAAAAAAAACCTGAATACACGTCTTGTTGGTGATGATGGATTACCTATCCCAAGAACGTTTCAAGTATCAACAAGTTGATTTTAACAGCAGAATGAACTGAAACCAATGGAGGTCTGGAAGGTAGGAAAAACATTTTTAACTCACCGTTCCAGTAGTATGCTTTGGGAAATGATTGTCAGTAACATTACATATATGAAAATTGAATATATTAAGCTCAAATGTGCTAAATGGGTGGTATGGTCCTTTAAGCCTTGCTTATACTTCAGTGAGGGGGTTGTCGCTGGTGAGCGTGCTTCCACAGATACAAAGCATTTTTAACTTAGCGCATTCTCCGTTGCAATATTCTCCAAAAATGACAGGGGGCAGTATAGAGAAAATAACATGTCAAGCAGGAAGTAGTCAACAAAGTACTCACAAAACGATCCGTGTATTCTTCCAACCTGTACAGCAAAAACTCTTTATTTGTCCAGTGCAGTTGCTGTTTTGTTCCAGGAGTTTTGGGTCATGTGTTCGTCCTTATAATGTCTCATCGACGAGTCATAAAGACGTTTGTATGGACGCACCAGCTCAGCAAGTCTATCCTCAAACTCCTCCATTTTGAACAGGGCGCCACTCTTGCCAAGTCACGAAATGCTGCAGAGGCCTAGAGCTCCGTGGAAAAACCAAACAAGAAGGAAAAACCAAGCTTCACGCTTCCAGCCGAAGTTCCACTGAGCTGATGAGAGTCGGAGAGAAAAACTTCCGCTGTCAAAGTCAGCTGGCTGAAGGGAAATAAAGCTACAGAACAAATCCAGAACACCAGACATCCTGGATTTAATTAGAAGGTGCAGTTAGGATAATATCACTTCCTGTGATGACGCTCGCTGTGCCATTTTCCTCTGACCAAATGAGACGCCTCTAATGATGCCAGCCCCAGTGGCAGCTCATTTAGGCCAGCCATCTCGATTAGACTAAGTAGGAGCTCCTCTGCAGTGTGTGTATGTGTGTATGTGTGTGTGTGCTGCACACACACACACATACACACATACATACGCTGTTTCCTGTCCTGACAAAAAGAAGCCGATATAGCAGGAGAAAGTGTGTCTGAGTGCATTTATGAAAAAGCTACTGTAGTTCTCTATTGGTTCATCTTTTTCACTTTCCACTGTGTCATTAGCAATTACCCATAATCCCCCTGGTCACCAAAGCCTGGGCATCCCTCCTTAATGCACTTCCTCTTTTCATTCGTTCCCTTTGGGTTTTTCCTCCATTTAGAAAAGCTTTAGGATGTTTCTTTTGAGTGTTTCCTCTGTAAACGTGGTTCATTTGGACACAGAAATCAAACTCAGGTACACTCGGGACTCAGGTACGGACCAAGACCAATAAGGGGAGGTGGTCTGATTCCAATCAAACAGAAGCGGTTCTTGTGTGGTGAGAACAAGAGCTGTACTAGTCCCAAACAAACTACGATGCACTCTTTTGATCTATTGATTCATTTAAAATCAAAGAGTTTACATGTGGTTCGCACTTAGCTACAACGGCGGTAAAGTTAGTTTTACATTAGATACTCATCCAGTATCCCCCACTTAAACCCTTTAAACACATCAAAAGTAAAACAAACTTTACCACAGTTAAACTTCATCTGTGATTAGGCGTAGACATGGAAACAGATGCTGTGAAATTGTCCTAACATATCAGCTTATTTAACACGTGTTCAGATGAATATGTTGAGGTTTCCATGGGTCTCTTGCGTATCGGGTCCAAACTTTTGGGCCCATGAAGACTCAGAGATCATAAATACTCTTATATGTGTTTTGAATGTTTTCCTAAGCTCACTTTAAAAATGATTGTAAAAAGATGACTTTTGACTCCTCCAGGGAAGATTGTAGTCATGTAAAAGGGAAGATTAAATTAATTTTCTTACAATAAATATAATAAATATAATAGCAAAAAGACCTAAATGGCATCATAATCCTTATTTTAAAGGCTTTATTTAGTCTTTTCCTTCCTTCCTGCTTCTCCGCGTGTGTTCTGCTTCAGCTCCTGTTGGCTCTTGTCTCAGATTTCAATCTTTGTCAGCTTCATAATACAAGACTGGGTGATCGCTCTGACCAACAAAATCAAACGCCTTTGCCTTCCGAACAGTTGGAGTTACAAGTATTGATCGAGGACGTGCTTGAAGATATTCGTTCACACTAGGTGACATTCAGCCCTGACAGATGAGACCGATAGTACCCAGTTATCCGAATCAAAGTTAGGGTCAAAATCGAGCAAAGAATCGAAAATTGAGCAAAAAATCCTGTTGCGTTCCTAGTTAAAGGACCATACCGGTGAATGTGCATGTTTGAGCCTAGTGTACGTTACTTTGCTGCCAACCATTTCCCAAAATATACTACTTTAGAGGTAAATATCAGATTTTTTTCTACCTTCCAGATGGTCATTGGTTTCAGTTCATTCCAATTGGTTTTTAAAATCAACTTGTGGAGACTTAGACTTGAAACATGTTTGAGATAAATAATCCATCACAGCAAACATGTCTGTTTTTTGCCAAAGTGACTTTATTTAACTGATTCAACACAGAGCTGCAAGGAAGATGATGTGTTTCGCCACCAGGAAATATAGTCCCAGGAGAAGACGGCTTTTACTGAGCAATTAAAGGACCATAGAATAGAATAGAATAGCTTTATTGTCATTATACGTAACATATAATGAAATTACAGGTGCTTC
>VXCM01008382.1:0-30855 GCA_014773175.1 Lucifuga dentata
CTGCGCTCCTTAGCAAACTGCTATGAGCATCAAATAGACTCGAGTTCTTTTTTTCTCCAGGCAGGAAGAAAAGTAAAGAGAAGTGGATGATTGTGCACATGGCAAACACAATCACAGATATTCAACACAGATAACACAGATATTCAGCGTAACACCAGTCTGATCTCATAATCGGCTTGATGTGGAAAAGATATTAGCTGTTCTATTTGGGCGACTTAGAATAGCAGATAATTTTAACTAATAACCTGCAAGATTTCACGTCACATCACACGCACACACATACACACAGAGTGGTTAGGCTAAATGAAATTTCTGTGTAGTGAAAGCTGTAATTCACTGACCTTTAAAGAACAGCAAAACACCTGAGAGAGGGAAAGACACTGGTACACGACAAATGCGATGACTGTTGAGTTTTGAAATCAAAAATTATGAGCACAAACCTTTGGAACTGACTTCTTTTACACAAAAACCAAAACTCTCAGTGATCCACAACCCATTATTGATCTCATCTGTGAAATGATGAAACAGAGATATACAGGGAGAGAGAGCTTAAAGGAGGATTTTGGAATTTTCTCTGATGCTGGCTACACTGACAGCTAAGGAGAGCGTCTGTTGTTTCGACTGGAGCGTTTTCTTTCCGATTTGTCTAGTCAATGTCGAGTGAGAGAAAACATTCCAGCAAATATTCCAGCTGATTTGTTTTTCAATTGTTTATGCAGACAGCGTGGGCAGCACTTGACAATAAAGTGCACTTAGATTTTTTTTTTTTTTTTNAGATTTTTTTTTTTTTTTTGTTGAAAATAACACATACATTTAAAGACAAGGCCATGCTGGCTTACAGCAGCATTTTTCAAATAATTGCTTCTCCATTTATGTGTATAGCACATTGAAAATTTAACAAATATCTAGTCTGAGTGCCACACACACACACACACACACACACACACACACACACACATACACACACTAGTGCATGCCAAGCCATCTCTGGTTATAGATCACTCAAGAGTTGCTTCAGAACTTGTGTATATCATGTTCAGATGACAAAAACTGCTCCAGTTTGTTTGGAACCAGACAAAGATCACCTCCTCAAAACAATCTTGGTGTGGTTGTTTGGTTCACACCCTGGTGCAACACCATCCACAACACCCTCACAGAAACACAGCCCTGTAACTTGTATGAAAACTCAGTCAGGTCAATTGGATTCAAAGTTTTTGAATTCTGAAAAGTTTCACCATCCATCCAAATGGCTTCATCAGATGACCATTAAAAAACTTTGAATCCAGTTGACCTGACTGAGTTTTCATACAATTTAGCTACCACCTGGATGACTGAGAATCTTCATCTAAACAGCCTTGTAACGTTGCTATAGGTAACCTGTTGGCAAAGAATTACCTACTAACGTATCTATAAGAATTCAATATTCTCTCTCATTTAGATTTGCTTTGGTCTCCACCATCTTCTGAGGAAAATATCAGAATCTTTAGCTTCTAGATGCTTGACTTTCACCAGTCACTAGGTGATTTCTCCCTGCTGCTTTGCGCTGGATAGCGTATAATCAGCTTTTTAAAAACGGCTGCCTGTGGTTATTGGTGAGAGCTGTGGGACTCAACCACATAATTTGTGTTTCAATCTCCTGTGGCTGAAAGTTACGCAGAACTGCAGAGTTGGATGTTGATTCTTGGTATTACAAGAGACAGAGTCATTAGATCTAATGTTAAAATGAAAACAAAAAAAAAAATTCATTCATGTTTTTGGACCTGCCTGAACTAACACAAGGCTTCATTTTTGGCCATAACGCCCCAACAATGACACGACACACTTATGTCTCCACATTTCATCACACTGCTGTATATACCACCTGTCACCTTTAAAATCTAAATGCCAAGGAAAAATGCTATTATGTCTGTGTTCTGGTTGCTTTACTGCAAGGTCTTGCTATCTATAGAAACCCAAGCACAGCTGATGCACATGGTCTGATCATGTACTGTATCAGGAAACAGAAAATGAAACACTATATCCGATGTTTTCTTTGGGCTAAAATGGTCCAATAAGTTCCAGTAGACTCATAACTTGATTTCTGCTGTCATCAGAGGAAGAAGGCAGGGCAGCTTACTTCTTTCACAACAGTATACATTTGGGCTTTCAGAAGATTTAATTTTTTTTAAGGGGTTCATTCAAAGTATCTATCTATCTATCTATCTATCTATCTATCTATCTATCTATCTATCTATCTATCTATCTGTCTATCTATCTATCTATCTATCTACAGTTTCTACATTTATGACTGGAGCTATATTAATAAAAGGGGATTAAGATTAATAATGCATTGGTGATGTAGGCTGTGCAGTGTAGTCTGTAGCTAAGTGATCTTTTGAAATCCTGGCTTTTAGAAAATTATCTCAAAAATCCCATTTGAAATGTCAAGAGTACCTTCTGGTGTACCCATTGATTTAAAAACCACGGTGTTGAGTGCTCTACTGAACATCTTTTAGCTACGGAAAGTATTTTCAGCATTGTGTTATTTTCAGACAGAAAATCTAAGTGCACTTCAAAATCAGTTTCACACTTTTGTTCTCTTGACAGGTTTTCCATGGTTTTCTGCATGACTATTAGACCTTGGACAGTCTGTTCCAAGACCCTGTCTGTCTTTCTATCTATCTCTCCATCCCTCCATCCATCCACTAATCAATCTATTATCTTAATGAATTTCCTAAGTAATATCCTACTGAGATTAAAGATCTCATCTAATAGATTTTATTTTAAATTTCTCAAATCAAAAGTGAAACTATTGCATGTTTTTGTGTGGATCCCTGGGAAGATAACTGTCAGAGAATTAATTTCAATCAGTACCTGCTCTGGATGATAAGCCTAAATAAATCAGGCTTTCTCAAGCAGCTGTGGAGCGCCTCATACTCTCATTTTCTCTGGGGCTATTTTTCTCAGTGGGGCTCCAACACAATAGGGGGTGTTTTCCTCCACCTACTCCAAGCCATTTTTCTCTCTCATCACATTGCTCCCACTCACTATCGACTGCCGCATTGATTTACTGGCCCACTCTCCTTCAGCCAATCTCACCCTCTTAATCTACCTCCTCTACCTGTTTACACTAATCCCTCCACCTTGCAGCTTCTCTTCTTTCCCTTTCTCAAGTCCATCATCTCAGTCACAGACTTTCCCCCATCTCAGCCCTGCCTCCTCTATCTTCACCTTCTCTTAAATCTACTCTTCTCTCACATCCTGGAGAATCACACAGCTAACTGGAGTAACTCTGAACGATCATTGTGGTTAATCACACTGCACAATCTGAACAAATCAATCCGCAAAAAATTCTTGTTGAGACTGAAAATGGCCTTTTAATTGTTGTAGCTGTATCAGGCCATTTAGTGGAAGCATTTCATTTCAATCCATCCTTTCAGACAATAGAACACGGTTGTGATTTGTGAAATTCACACCACTGGTGCAGAGTTGCATTTTATTTTATTTTTTTACACTTTAAAGGATCATACCAGTGATGGTGCATGTTTAAGCCTAATAAATACAACCTGCATTCACACTACACTACTACCAATTTTCCAAAGCATGCTACTGGAGTGGTACATTTTAGAATCGTTGGGAAAAACATTGTATTTTAAGGTGTGGGTGTGTGTCTCACCTGAATATTTGATTTTGAAAGATGAGGTGATTTGGCAAAATAACACCAAAACTAGAATACAGTTTTAAGTTTTGGAAAAGGGTTGAGCATTAACCTAAGCTGTATGTGGGTAGTATTAATTGGGCTCAGACATGCAAAATCATTGGTATGGTCTTTTAAGACTCCTTAAAGAATCTCCTGAAGAGACTCCTTAAGACTTCTTCTTTAAGACATGTCTTACTTGTAACCAAAACACGTAAAATAGGAGCACCTAACTCTTGCAAAATCTATTTTTTATGTGAAGAAGAAGAACTTTATTATTGTCCCCGAGAGGCAATTTATTCTGCAACAGCAGCATAAATAAGACAATACACAGACAGGAGAAAAACAACAACAACAACAACATTAAACCAACCGCCTACAATAATCCGTTAATAAACCCAGTGACTGCCAGGATGAATGAATGCTTGTATTGATGAGTCTTACACTTAGGAAATCTGTATCTTCAACCAAATGGAAGCAACTGAAACTCTCCATATAAAGGGTGACTCGGGTCAGAGAGGACTAGCCGGGCTCTAGTCACAGTCCTAGTTGCTCTAGTCACATGGAGTTGAGAGAAGTTAGTAAGATCAGTGGCAACTAACTTATATATTCCCCAGTTTACACCTTTAAGTTCAAATTCCCGTACTAGCAGATCAAAGAGAAAGTTAAAACAGATGCAATAAAACAAGAATAAAACATTTTCATAAAAGAGATGTCCACATTAAAGCTGCAAAGCTTCCTTTGAAAAATACAAACGGTGGAGAGTTCTCTCTCTAACAGCGTCAGTATTGGCCTCAAAGGTTAATTTGGCATCAAGTATAGTGCCCTGATCCTTGTATTGCGAGGCAACTTCTACTGACCGTTGATGATGAGAGGAAGGACGGCAAAGGATTCTTATGAAAATCAATGGACATGAGTACATTGACGTTTAAAAAAGACTGATCACGCCACTGAATAAACATATTGACCACTGGACCGTGGCTATTATCAGAATTGCCAAGAAGAGACACAATAACAGAATTATCAGCAAATTTAAAGGACCATACCACCCATTTTGCAATGTTTGAACCTAATATATTCAATTTTCATACACATAACTTTACTGACAATTATTTCTCAAAGAATACTACTGTAACGGTGAGTTAAAAATATTTTCCTACCTTCCAGACTGCCATTGATTTCAGTTCATTAAAATCAACTTGTTGATACTTGAAATGTTCCTGAGATAGGTACTCAATCATCGAGAACAACACATGTATTCAGGTTTTTTCAAAGTTTGTAATTTTAGCATTTAAATGCAATTAAAAAAAGTGCAGAGTGAATGTATGTCTCCACCGGGAAATATAGTCCCAAAAGAAGACCTGTGTTTATCGAAAAATNAGAGTGAATGTATGTCTCCACCGGGAAATATAGTCCCAAAAGAAGACCTGTGTTTATCGAAAAATTCTAATGACCGTGACTTCATAATTTTGCATAACTATTAGCAGGTGAAACATCGATTTTTAAGGTGGGTGTATCACTTGAATATTTGATTTTGAAAGATTAAGAGATTTTACAAAATATCAGGAAAGCTGAAATATGGTTTTATCCTTTGGGAAATGACTGTCAGTAATACAACATGTTACTATAAATTGATGTAACTATATATTACTTAAATTGAATATATTAGGCTCAAACATGCAAAATGGGGTGGTATGGTCCTTTAATGACATATTGCCCCTCGTAATGGCTCTGACAATTGGTTTATAAGGAGAATAAAAAGAGGGGACAGAACATAACCCTGTGGACAACCAGTAGAAGACAGCTATTTGCAGGATGAGACACCATTCACTCTGACTTTCTATTTATTAAAAAAATCAGCGAGCCAACACACTGTCCTAAAATGTACATTAAAATTGTCGATAAGTTTTTTGGCTAAAAGAGGAGGTTGAAAATGGGCTTACCAGGTCTGCAGCGTGTTCTTCTGCTTTATCTTTGGGAGCAGTGAGTGGGGGTGAAGTAGTAATCAAGCAAGGCCCCCATCTTTTTTGTTTAGATTTTATTTGACAAGACAATGATCTGTAAAACATGTACAACAGGTTTCCCAAAAAGCATACGAAATGATAATCGATTGGTGAACAACACAAAAATATGATTACATCTCCAGTGTTTTTTTTTTTTTTTTTTTTAGCTTTGCCATCAAAGTCAAACCCATCCTGTGTTTGTATTTTTTTCCCCTTTCATTATCCGCACCATCAGAGAAGAAATGTGAGAATTGAAAAGCTAAAAATAACACAAAGAAGGCACATCTGGCTCTGTGATGAAAAGCTGTGATGACAATGAATGAAAGAGAGAAAGAAGAGGGAAAAACAGAGGGGACTGACAGAGTGGATCGACTGAACAGCGTTATCGCTGACATTCACAGCTTATATTTCAGGCGGCAGGGAGACGGAGCAAAGCGCCTTGGCCAAAATTCAACGCTGTGGTTCCCATAGAAGGGATGGACCCAGAACCTTGATCTAACATTTAATCCAACACTTAATCCATCTGAAATCACTGCAGCCTTAACAGCAGGAGGAAGACTTAGACTTTCTTATAAGTCTTCCTCCTGCTGTTTGGCAAATACACGGCCTGGAAGCTGAGCTTGAGCTCATATTAGTCAGCAATTTCCATTTTAGGAGGCAGCCTAACACTGAATCAATAGAGATTTTGAGATTCACATTAAAAAAAAAAGCCTCACAATGGTGCAACTCTATTAAACATAAGGCCCTGGGTAGACAGGATGAACCCTTAAATGAGATGGCAGAGCTAACTCAATACTGAATAATTGTTGAGTCATTGGTCTCTAACATAATGGGTCCCAATGATTGTCTCTTTCAGTTTGCTTAATTAATCAACAGTGGTAAACACATTAATCCACTGTACAAAATCAAAATCTTAAAAAAAAAAAAAAAAANAAAAAAAAAAAAAAAAGAAAAAAAGGATTTAAAGAGAGGAGAGCAAAACCATCCCTCGATTTAAGTTGTTCTGTGGCAGGACTTAAAAATACAAAGTATGTGATTGTCTGACACTGCACCATATAAGCGAGTCTAAAAGCCAAACTTGTCATGGTGGCATGACTCAAAACAAGGAAATTGCTTTTTCTCATAAGGCCATGCAGCATGCAGACATCCCCTTTAATGAAAATAAGTAGACAGACATACAGAAGAAACATTTATGCAAGAAGAGTCCCTTTTCATGCATTTATCCTGCATCCATACTGAATTAAAGAGGACATATGATGCTGATTTCCATGTTCTTATTTTTCATTTAAGGGTCTATTTAGAAAAATTTGCAATGCTTTAAAGGACATACCGACACTCGTGCATGTTTGAGCCCATTTTATACAACCTGTATACAGTATATGTTACTGACAACCAATTTCCAAAACATAAATATTTTCAGTTTTCCTGTTATTTTGACAAATCCCCTAATCTTTCAAAATCAAATGTCCAGGTGCTACACCCACCTTAAAATTCAATGTTTCACCTGCTAACATTTTAACATTAACTTTAACATTTTTGCATGACTAGAAGTGACGGTTGTTTTTAATTTCCCAATAAAAGCCATCTTATCCTGGGACTATATTCCCTGGCAGAGACATACATCATTTTCCATGCAGCTCCATGTTGGATCAGTTAAATAAAGTTAATTTGACAAAAAAAAAAAACAAAAAACAAAAAAAACCCAAAAAACAAAAAACAAACTAATGGACATAATGTTTTCTGATGATTATGTATCTAAAGCACATTGCAAGCCTCTATTAGTTGATTTTAATAGTGTACTTGAATGAACTGAAACCAATGGCGATCTGGAAGTTATGGAAAAATAATTCTAATATTAACCACTACAGTAGCATATTTTGGGAAACGGTTGTCAGCAATGTAACGTATATATGTGAACTGTTTATACTGGGCTCAAACATGCATGATTACTGGTATGTTCCTTTAATGTGCAAAAAAAAAAAAAAAAAAAAAAAAAAACAAGCTCAATGATCCACTTTTACTCTCTCCTTTGCTGTAGCATCACTGTGCACACTGAAAAAAACAAAAAACAAAAAACAAAAACCATCATGTCAGGGACTGCAATCATGAAATGCCCCTCAGTTCTGATTGGCTAGCTGAGTCGGGCCTGAGCTGGCAACATCCAGGCCAAAGAAATATTTGCTTGCTTGTCTCATACTTCTTGGGTATATCTAACCACTTGATGAATTTAAAAAATGGTCCGCGCAGGTTTTTATTGTAAGTTTATTTGTTTTTCTCTTATGTGTCATGTTTTTATCATTTTATATTTGCAGGTAGCCAAATTAACATCCTGTCATGGGACTAAATATGAAAGTTAGCCAATCTTGGCCAAATCTG
Source organism: Lucifuga dentata (assembly GCA_014773175.1). NCBI lineage: Eukaryota > Metazoa > Chordata > Actinopteri > Ophidiiformes > Bythitidae > Lucifuga > Lucifuga dentata. The sequence goes on from VXCM01008382.1 coordinate 8,056, forward strand.
GTACATATTTACATTTTGATTGTTAATTAATATGATTTGTCCTAGTTTACATAAATAAATGCAATACAAAAATGTGATTCATGTTATGGAATGAAAGGCCCAATCAAAAATGAAGCTTTCAGGGCAGCTCAGGATCTATGGGTTTGTCTCACTTGATGCATTTCTATGGGGGTGAACCTCAAGTTGTTTAATTTTGACAGTGTTTAACATATACTCCAATATATGACACCATAAAAATGAGAGAAAATAACAATGTGTCCCCTTTTTATACTTTGTGACTGCTGATTAGTGAAGACAATTTTTTTTTTGTTACACAGCAGAATATATTGCAAAACTCCTGGTAACAGGAAGAGGAAAAGCTGAAATTTTTAGAAGTATTGTAGCACACATGCAGCAAAAAAGTGGAAGTTCTATAATCATTCCATCCAACAAAAAGCCTCCCAGACAAAACATTAAACATAATAAACATTCAATTGTCACACATCAGACGAAAGTGAAATATCGCATTGTTGCTGTGAAAACTGCAGTGAGAGATTTATGTTTTCTGCTTTCATTTCCACACATTTTCTTCCTTTGTCTCTCTCCCTTATTATAGCCTTCCCCTGCATTTATATCCCTCCTTACCTGCTTCTACCAGCCATCTTCTACACTCATCTCCTTAATTAATCCACCAGGTGAATTCGAGCTACCCTGCTAGGCTCCTCCATGTTGTCCGACTGTCAACATGATAACTCGAGAAGATTATGTGCCTTTAGGTCTTTGGATAAAAGCAAGAACTCAAGATTAAATGTGGCGCGAGAAAAGATTTCTTTGTGGGTATTGCACTGAGAGAGATCACGATTCCATGCTGATTCCATTTTCAAATCAGCGCTAAAAAACACAAAGCAATCGGCCCACCCGCCTGTCACATGAAATCCTGCTCTCAACTTAAATTGTGCGAGTGTGCATGAGCGTGACAGATGCATTAATACAAAGATTTAAAAAAAAAGAAGAAACATTCAGAATGTTTTTACAAAATGAAACGAGTATCCCGCAACAGACTTGGGAAAGTGTTTCAACAAGCCACCAATCATGCCATGCAGAGTAATATGAACAAGGACTAAAATCCACACATTTCATTTTTTTTATATAGTGAAATGAAACAATTTAGCATTAAGTGACACCTCAATGTACCCGTGAAAAGTAAAATAGTAATATACATTTTGTTTTTTCTCTCAATTTGACATTTAACACACTTCCATCCCCTGTACAGAGGCACTGATAACACCTACACTTGTTTTTGATGTGTACACATTTCACCAACAATATATTAATCATCGATATTATCAATATTATTTACATTGTTTGTTCATTATTTGGTACTCTCTGACATCTGCTTAAAGGATTGTACCGGTGGTTTTGGATGTTTGAGCCAATAAATGTTACCTGCATACAGGTCATGTTACTGACAACCATTTTCCACTTTTTCCAAAACATAAAACCATATTTTTGTTTTCATGTTATTTGGCCAAATCCCCTAATCTTTCAAAATCAAATATTCAAGTGATACAAACACCTTAAAATTCAATGTTTCACCTGCTGACATGTAGGCATGATTGTGGAAGGCACGGTTGTTTTAATTTCTCAGGAAAAGCAGCATTTCCCTTGAACAATATTTCCTCGCAGACATACATTTTCTTCCAAATAGTGTCCAAATTTGCTGTGATGGATTGCATATATAAAGCACATTTAAAGTCTCCTCAAGTTGATTTTCATAGTCTACTACTGGAATGAACTTATACCTTAGTCTGGAAGGTAGGAAAAACAAATCTAAAATGTACTGTTCCAGTCATATGTTTTGGAAAATGGTTGGTAGTAGTATAATGTGTATGCAAGTTGTATTTATTGGGCTCAAACATGCAAAATTACCGGTATGTTCCTTTAAGACTAATTTCTGATACAGCCAGTATTGTTGCTCAGCACATTTTCTCTGTACTAAAATGCAAAATCCATGTTTTCCACATATGTTCCAAAATGTTCTGCGTATATTAGAGTGTATGACCATTTTAATTCGAGCGTTAAAATGGCAGTAATGGCAGTATGAATCCAACATAAGCCGAGCATTTTGACACAGTAAAAATACATTCCTTGTAATATTTTCCTAAAATCGATGTGAGGACCGAACAAGTATTTGTGTGCTTTGTTGTAAACCCAGTTTCATCTGCCCAATGCACAGCCTGACCCACTCTTGCAATTAAAAACTCCAAATATAAATCGCAGATTCTTGCTTTTGTGACATTACCAGGTTACAGAACTTAAACGATGTCACTTCCCCTTCGTTAATGCTAATGAGCAGCCCAGTACTCTGACGGTTGTTCTGGTCCAGGCAGAGGAGCCCCTTTGACAACATGATAAAGTGGAATGTTTCTTTACTGGGCTTCACAAGAGTGGGAAAGGCTGGTTTTCGGAGTTATTATAGGAGTCCAAAAATAACTGAAACACTTTCAAACATCGTGAATGATTAATTGAAGCTGCTTGGAGAGCCAGATGATCAGACTTTGGACTTTGTGGGACCAGATTCAGCTGTGTGTTATTCAAACCAACCAACCGCAGTGGAGAACTTTGAAAGGGTTTCATAGTTTGTTTTTTTTTACTAGCCTCTGGTACGAGACTGTAACAGGAGCCAATAAACTTTTCAAATCTCTTTTCCATGCCTCTAAACAGAGCCTGCCAAGCCCACATAAAACAATATTTTCTGGGGGAGGGCATAACTGTATGGTCATGGCACAAAACACCGTGTTGCAGATCAGATTTCATAGTTGATTCATTGCCTCACTTCCTGTTTTTGGTGGAAATTTAGATTTGCTGGGAGCAAACTCGAGCACAGATGAACCACTGCGGGTTAATTAGCTGAGGGGAAGGGTTCCAGTTCACCTATGTTGCAAGATCTCAACTCTGAGCTACTAGATGATTTTCATTTCTTCAAAGTCTGTCTCATTATATGCAATGCACATCAGACTTCAAAGAACAGATGGACTTTTGGCTATCGTGAACTCAGTGTGCATCTTTAACTGCACTAACAGGTCGCTTTGATATTTTGTGTATTTTCTTTTTGGATCACTTTGCCCAATATGATTCTGTGCTGACTCCTCAGTTTGCAATAAGAAAAAAGCTCATTTATGTGACTATAATCCTCAATTTCATGGACATAAGAAACCTTTTTAAGCCATAATACTTTATAGTCTACACAAATTCATATATATGCTGTAAAATGTACAGGTTAAAACTTTTGAAACTTTAAAAAAAAAGAAAAAAGTACATTAGAAGTAGGTGTCTAGTGTGTAATGGATGGTGCTCATTTTGCTTTTCATGCAAATTTAGGTGACCTGGAACTCGCCCATATGATGTTTCCTGGTTGCCTTGGCTACACATACATGGCGGGAGATACAAAGCTCTCGCCACGAGCGATGTTGGCAGCTGGCTGCTGATGTGTGGATGATTCCAAGTTGTTGCCGTGGTGACCATCACCATCATGGCTGTTGAGCTCGTTGACGTTGTCGTACTTAACTGAGTCGTCCAGGACAGGGGTGGCGCCACCGTTTAGCGCTCCGCTGCCTGTATTGTCATCCAAATTCTGTATAATTAAACAGACGGCAGCCATAATTAACCTGAAATTTGTCCTTAGTTTTTTTTTTTGTTTTTTTTTAAATAAAAATNCGGCAGCCATAATTAACCTGAAATTTGTCCTTAGTTTTTTTTTTTGTTTTTTTTTAAATAAAAATGTTCTTGCTTTTGTGTGGAAGGAGCTTCGGAGTGTATTTATGATATGGACCATTTTAAACCCATTGTTCCAGAATCCACAAGCCATTTTTATTTGTTGTTTTTTCACTTACTTTGAAGGACTCTGATGCAAAATAATCATGATTTTCTCTTCAGTTTGTAATTGAATTAATTATTGTTTTAATTAATTAATTGCTGAAAGCGTATTTTAATTTTGTCACCACAAAGACTTCTTCGTTTACTGTAAACTGGTGATCAGTTTCTTCTTGGAACAGAAAATACAACAACTTTTAGATGAGTGGGGATATAAAATACTGGTAAAAATCACTTTAAACCCCATCTACTCCTTGAAAACATCCTGAATATATTGTTGAAAATTTGTAAAAACTGAAAGCAATGAGCCTGCTTGTAACTTATCTTTTCTTTTCCTTTTTGCTATTTTTATCAGCTTACTTAATGCAAATAAATCTTACCCTGTTCCTCATGTTACGTTATCAAACTCTTACCAAAAGGATCAAGGAAGATCAAAATTTAAGGAAACATTTGACAACTCATTTTAAAGTTTCATTGTCAGGTTCAGTCATTACATACAGCTTAATATTAATAACATTTGATTGATTTGTACTAAGAAAGAGCAACATGACGCCGATACCAAACAGTGTGTAGCTGCTCAAACAAATACGGAGCCCGCTGAGTCTGAATGTGATGGCTCACGTCTGGATGATTTGGTGTTTGGTGTGTGTGTGTGTGTGTCAGTTACCGTGACAGGCTCTCCCCCTGTGGTCTCGTAGTAAACGTCTCCAGGGCTGAGAGGTACCGTCTCTGTGGCCGTGGGAGGCTCTGATGGCTTGTTCAGCTACACAAACACAAGCCACATCAAGACGAAGAGAATAAAAAAAGGAGCAGAATACAAAAGGAAGAGAGAAGAGAAGAGAAGAGAAGAGAAGAGAAGAGAAGAGAAGAGAAGAGAAGAGAAGAGAAGAGAAGAGAAGAGAAGAGAAGAGAAGAGAAGATGAACAAACTCTAGTTTACTTTTACCAGATTAAAGGGCTTTTTTTGTTATATATTCCATATGACGTGCTGTAAGTCAGACCACACATATCTCTAAACTTTCACCATACATAAACTGCTCAGTGTCAGCCTAGAGCACTGAATGCAAGACTTTTACTTGATAATACTTGTAACTTTTAAGAGTTTTACTTTAGTAAAGGATTTGTATACTTCTACAGCCTGGATATTTAGAGCCATTTAGATATCTTTTAAACAGCTAATCTACTAAAAACTACAAAGATTTACTCTCATTACATAATGTGGTCCAGAGAGAAAAAAACATGTGATCTGATCTATACTGTAGCTAAAATGAAAAGAGAGGGAAGAGGAGGAGGAAGAGGAAGAGGAGGAGGAGGAGGAGGAGAAGGAAGAGTAGAGTGCTCTAATGGACCTCTTTACAAACCAAACTAATTATTTTGACACACATAAACTTGCTCCCATCTCCAATCGATAGCCATTAGCTCCATTATGACTGCCCAAATGGGTTTTGTGTGTGTGTGTGTGAAGCATGATCTTTGTGACAATAAAGATTGATTTCAGACATGTGGACCACTCACCATCTCTGTTGAGCTTCCTGCCTTCACAGGGGGAGGGGGCTTGTGCTTCGGTGGGCCCCTGATTGGACAAAAGACAGAATACTGAATTGATCTCCACTTTTTTAAAGGGCTCTTCCACCAAGTTTACACATTCAGTTTATTGGTCATGGAAGCACTATTCTGCTTGTGGAAACAGCTGTCTGAAGGCTTTTGTGGCTGTAGAGGGCGTTGTGTAAAAGTCATGGGAACTGACCTTTATGACATCCCAAGGTCCAGCAGTTACTTTAGTCTTCATAAATGTCATCATCAACAAGAGTCAGTTTCCCTGACTTTGAATGGTGTCCTCTACAGCGTAATGCAGATGTGTTCATATTGTGAATCGTGCTCCACATAACTGCTAAAATGAATTTGATTTTTAAAAATGGTGAAGTCCCCCTTTAAGACATTAGACTTTTGTGCACTTAAAACAACACGTTATGCAATTCAAAGAGAAAACTGAGAAATATGAAAATCTAAAGATCTCTATCAAAAGATTGTGTTGTACTTTAATATAGATTCTTTCCATGAATTCTGTCCTGGGAAAATTTACCAGGTTTGTGTGTTTCAGTAAGAAGTGGGTTATTTTGATGGAGTGAAAAAGCATGTTTTGCAGGATACCTGCTGATCTGGCAACCCGCAGTCTATGGAAAGCCAAACGCGCCAAAATTAAATGTATATTAAAAAAAAACAGTATCATGAAATAACTAACTCTATGCAAAAGTACCAATAAATTATGAATAATTCCATAAATCATTATTATCATGAAATCTTATCTCACTTTTATTTCATAATGCCCCATTTCCAAGTCTTTTTTATTTTACAACAGCGTTTATCAAAATGTTTATCAAAATTTCATGACGAGATTTCAGATGAGATTTCAGGACCAGTCGGCATGGCTTACGCTGATCTGTTGTTCCAATAGTCAGCGAAGGCAGACAAACTCTCCAACACACAAATCAAATGTCAAATTCTAATATTCATTCATTTACATTTGAAACAACACAAACTTTATATCTTAGTTAACATATTATTTTACTTGGTTAATGTGTAGTGTTAATTACAATTAACTGTTATCACTGGGGGTACAGGGATGACCAGTTAGGGGGGAAGCCTGCTCTCTGCAGCATGCTGCTCACTGCAGGGAGCCTCTAGTGGAGCTTCCCGTCTTCGAAAATGTTGAAACCAACTTTTATTTCAGCATTATTTTAGTCAGTCGACCATATATTCGAATTCTAAGAAGGTAATTTCTAAGAACCTAATTTCTTGCATGATCATAATGATTTATGGAATTATTTTATAATTTATTGGTACTTTTGCATAGAGTTATTATTTCATAATCTCGTTTTTTTTATTTTTTTTATTTTTTTATATACTTAATTTTGGCGCGTTTGGCTTTCCATGGCAGTCAGGCTGTACTACACTGACAGTTATCCCAGGCGTGTCTGTGACAAAGCGACTTACTAATTGTTTTAACCACAGATTATTTTTGGCACTCGAACCTGCCCTTTGAAATCCATGTTTATGCTGCTTGTAAACATTTGACATTCGTCTACTTTTCCACTCATTGTATTGGTTCCATGACAGCGACATTTGTTACAGAGCAACAGTAAATGTCTTCCCGACATGAAGCCATTATTTTGAGCCAGCATGCAGATGGAGCGCTCGACATCGCATCTTTATTGAAAGTTACTAGGACCTCCTCAAAGCAGGAAATAAATGCATTTTTATTGATTTACAGCCTCAGTAGTGAAAATTGCTTCTTTAAACTGCCGTGAAAGCAGGGAAGGTTTAATAATTTCCTATTTACAGCTATGGTGCAGTGTTTAGGAGGAAAAATACAGAGTTCAAATTTCAGGGTCAGGATTTGTCACTTGGCTAACTATAGTGGGTCTCTTCATGACAAGTAATATATTTTAATGAGCCCAAGCCCCAGTGTGAGATTAATTATGAACCTCAGAAGGTTAAATAAATGATGAAACAGATGCAGGAGCACTAATGAGGACTTACTCGCCCTCGTCCTGGCGCTTGCGGATGAGGAGCACAATGCCGATGATGAGGCCAATGAAGATGAGGGCACCGAATAAGCCACCAATGATGGCACCCGTCGACAGTCCCGAGATGTTTTTCTTTTCCTCTGTGGGTAAGAGAGAGGCAGAGGGAGAGAGTTTTATTAATATTTCATTAAATTTCATGTGACCAACCATTGTATCTGCACTTTAATATTCTCACTCGCAATATACAGTATTTGTGTGTTTGTGTTCTGCAGCTGAAGAAAGAACATGTGGGCATGTGATTCAGTAGTAATTCATTATTAGCTGGAACAGAGCAAAATATATGAAAAAAAGATGAAATACGAGCATAATGAACCTTCACAAGAAAGCCCCAGAGGAAATAAATATGGAGAGCAGGTAATCAAATGTCAAGATTCTATATAATTTCTAGTCAATGTGTTTATGATGATGTGACATTGAAGTGCAGCAGTGTAAACACACACAAAAATAGTATATATGAGTTGTAAAGCGAAAGCTGCTGAAAGCTTTATGTCGTATTTTAACGCTCGGGCTCGTGAAAACTGTAAATCTTCAGTTGCCATTCAGCTGTAACACTAACCTCACCATCTCCCTTCAATTCAGAGCCTGTTTGTGATTTCCAGAGGGTGGTGAGCATCTAAATAGACTGTAAAAGCTTCATTACATTAGCACTTTCATTAAAAAAAAAAAAAAAANAAAAAAAAAAAAAAAGAAAAAAAAAAGAAAAAAAAGACTGACAGCAGCTGAGGATGGATATGAACAATCATTGATCAGAAAGATTTTTCAGAAAAAACATGAGAACGGTTGAATGGCTTTGATAGGCAAAGGTGACTGCCTCTATGATTCCCAGTCATTTAGCTTTAACATGCACATTTAACAGTTGTTGAATATTTAGCTAATGATGCTACTTTTTACTGCTGGTGAAGTAAAACATAATGCCTAAATAATGCTGACCATTTCAGCTTCCCATCAAGCTGGAGCACATTAAAACAAATCAGAATCAGAATCAGATTTATTGCCAAGTAGGTTTTCACATATGAGGAATTTGCTCTGGTGCTTGGTGCTCAGGAGGGAAAAGAAAAATATACAAGATAAATATATGATCAAAAAATGTACAATACACAAGGGATGTATAAAATGTACAATATACAAAGGATGAACAATATAATATACAGGGGATGTGCGTTAATGTAGCGCATAGAGTCCAATGGTTATAGAACTTACGCTGTAAGTGAATGGATGTAGTGCAAAGTGTGGTGACTGGGGATGTGTGAGTGTGTGAGTGGGGTGGGGTGGTCAGGGGCAGTCTCTGTTCTGACTAATGAGGCCTACTGCAATTGGGAAGAAACTGTTTTCGTGGTGTGAAGTTTTGGTCTTGATGGACCGTAGCCTCCTGCCAGAGGGGAGTGGCTCAAAAAGATTGTGTCCAGGGTGGGAGGGGTTGGCCACAATCTTTTCTGCTCGTTTCCGAGTCATGGAGGGATGGTAGATTGTAGCCAGTTACTCTCTCAGCAGAGCGAATGATATGCTGCAGTCTGCCCTTGTCCTTGGCAGTGGCAGCAGCGTACCAGATGGTGATGGAGGAGGTGAGGATGGACTCAATGATGGAAGTGTAGAAGACTACCATCATAACAGTTGGCAGGTTGAACTTCTTCAACTGCAGCAGGAAGTCTATCCTCTGCTTTCTTGGTGAGGGAGCTGACGGTCAGCTCCCACTTGAGGTCCTGTGTGATGATGGTGCCCAGGAAGTGGAAGTGCTCCACTGTGTCATGTCAGACAGGAAGTCAGTGATCCACCTACAGGTGGAGTCAGGCATGTTTAGCTGGGAGAGCTTGTTCTGCAGCAGAGCGGGGATGATTGTATTGAATGCAGAGCTGAAGTCTACAAACAGGATCCTGGCATAGGTTCCTGAGGAATCCAGGTGCTAAAGGATGAAGTGGAGAACCATGTTGACAGCATCATCTACAGACCTGTTGGCTCTGTGGGCGAACATCAGGGGGTCCAGGAGTGGGTCGGTGATGGCTTTGAGGTGTGACAGCACAAGGCACTTGAATGACTTCATTACCATTGAGGTCTGGGCAACGGGTCTGTAGTCATTAAGACCTGTGGTCCTTGGTTTTTTGGTGACGGGAATGATAGTAGAGGACTTGAAGCAGGCTGGTACATGGTATGTCTCCAGTGAGGTGTCGAAGATGTCCGTGAACACCGGAGACAGCTGATCAGCACAGTGTTTCAGGGTGGATGGAGAGACAGAGTCAGGTCTGGCTACATCAGTGTAGATATACGTATATGCTCAATAGGATAAATCAGGAACGTATATACATTCCATCCTTTGTTCCTACCACNAAAAAAAAAAACAAAAAAACTTTAAACTTTATATTAGCAATATTTCTCTTACAGGACTATTTCCACCACAAAGAGAACCAATGAACACACAAACACAATGATGCAAAATAAGATAATTCATCCATTTCCTCTGTTAGCCAGCAGGTGGTGCTGTGCTACAAAGTCTAACAATCTTTAAGGAGTACAGTGATTGTAGAAATTGGGATGAATAGATAGATAGATACCTTATGCCTGCATGTGTGTGTGAGAGAGAGTGAGAGAGAAAGTGAGAGTGAGAGAGAAAGAGTGTGTGTGAGAGAGAGAGAGAGAGAGAGAGTGTTATGACAATTGTCACAGTCTCAGTTAAGCACAATCACAAACACAAAGGAAGGCAGTGAGGAAGAGAGGGAGGAAATGTTGGGGAGAAGGAGAGAATGGACAAGGGAAAGAGAAAGAAATGTAAGAAAGGAAAAATGGACACTGGAAGAGGGAGGAAAGAATAGAGAAGAAAGGGAGGGGAAAGGAGGGAGGCAGAGAGAATTTGGGAGAGATTGATGGAGATAGAGAAAGGAGGGAGGAAGGACAGAAGATGGGGTCAAAGGAAAGAAGGGATGTAGCTGTAAGAGGTATGTAGAAAAAAAAAACGGGGTAACCGAGAAGGCAACAGGGAAATAGAGAGAGAGAGAGAGAGATGAAGATTCACAGGCATTCAAACACATGCAAATTATTTGCAATTAAGCAATCTTTGCCTGAGTGGTGTGTATATATGTGTGTGTGTGTGTGTGTGTGTTTGTAAAGCTCATTCAGTGTGTGCCATTTGTTATCAAAGTTTACACCTGTGATGTTTACCACTGATGTTTGTGATCGATAAAATATTGCCTTTTCAATAAACAACGAGGCGTGTTGCAGCATGGAAAAAAAGACCAAACAGGCAATCTGGAAGGGGTGTGTGTGTGTGTGTGTGTGTGTGTGAGGGGGATGGGGGGGGGAATTAGCTGAAGGAACAGGGACCTGATTGGTTAATGCATTGGGGTGAAAAAGGAGGGTGTGCCCCAAGAGTTTTGGGGAATGGGAGAGGAATAAAGAGGAGAGGAGAGGCAGAAAGCATCACTATCATACTATCATCATCATCAAATACACCATCAGAAGTAAATATTAATATGACATGAGTTTCACTGCCTCACTAGAGTAAAAGTATTCTTCATTACACACCAGACAACAGTGGGTGGGCGAAACATAGAGTGGACTTTGAACTGTTTTTACCACCAGTGGGGAAAAAAAGAGTAAAGTTGTCCAGAGCAAAGGCAATTCTGTTGCCTAAATCAAACGGGTTTATCATCTGGGGATCATTTTGCTTCTGTATTTTGAAATATCAGGTGTAAGAAGCTGATAATTCGACCTGAAGGTGACATTAGAATTAGATCATTAGAATTCATCCTCTGGGGATCATGAATCTCAGTGCCAATCATCATTGTAATTCATCCAATCAGAGAAAAATGCTGGACTAAAGACATCATCACAGATACCTACCATTTTATTTTACCATAAAGTTCTTATGATTAGTTGGTAGAAAGTTTGAGGAGGAGAAGATGCAACAAAGGCTGATGGAACTGGATTTCTTACATAAACAATAAAATCATAATACTTCATCTTCCTCTTGATTGATCAAACAGCATAAAGAGCACTGGTGTGTTATTGTCAGCCTGATAGATGGTTTAACGCCACCAGAAAGCCTCACAAGTAAATAATAAAGCCTGGCTGACAGAAATGCCAGATGTACTGTATAGAAGCATCAACTTTTCCTATAAATGCCTTATAATACTCTTTTAGGACTCTATTTTATGTTGGCAGTAATTGATGATGGTAATACCCACTGATTTTATGTTTTAAAATAATAATAAACTTTATTTATATATTACTTGTCTAAACAAAGTTACAAAGTGCTTTACAGCATAAAAGCAGATATAAACTTTTCAGTAACAGCAGCAACAGAAAAAAAGGGGGGAATAAAACGACAAAATATTAAAACAGGAGCAGGTCAGACAAGCACTATAGAATAAGATAAAAAGAATAAAAATGAAATAAAATAGGTTCAAATAAGTTAAAATGAAATAGCATAATAACCTTTCTAATGTTTGGTAGGCTATCCAATAAAAAATATGTTTTAAAAGTGGATTAATGGATGGATGGATGGATTCATAACAAGCCTTTCTCCACAGATCTCAGGCTATGCTTAGGCTTATAAAAAAATTAAAAACTTGCTGCTTCTAAAATGAACAGGCAGCTAAAATGGGCGTAACGTGCTTTACGCTATCTGGAGTCTATCCAGTGCTTTTTGATTAAACCCTGTAATGCCATTTGTGTCACATTTGATACAAGATTTTCTGAGACATCTACATCATCAACATGATCAGTTATTGACCAAAATGCCTATTATGTGGTATCTAAAAAAAAAAGTTCCAGTTTCTAGTTGCAAAAACATTTTTTAGAATTTTTTTTTTTTTTTTTTTTTTTTGAGTTTAGGGTTCAATAAAGAAATAACTTGCAAAATTTTGAATTTTCAGATAATTATTTCACGGGGTCAGACTTTACAAGCAAAAAGACTTACAATAATCGAGGCAATGATATTAAAGCATGTATGACAGCATGTATGAAAGCTTTGGCATGTTTGAAGTCGAGCACAGGTCAAGTTCTTGAGATGCTTCGCAGCTGATTTTATATATTTCCAGAACATTTGAATCAAATCATAGCTAAGGTTGCAAAGGAAAATATGCTATGTGATCGATAAACTCTGATACCACAGAGTATTTAAAAAAAGCATCATTCCACATCACATTTCAATTCCCATTGCAATCTTATGAGAGTAAAATTCAATATTTGTACTCAGACTAAATTTCATGTAACTTTGTAAAATTAAAATTTTTAAAAAGATAAATATGGATTTTATTCATTAGTTTTTCAATTCAAGAATTCTTCATTAAAAAAATTTTAAATAGTAGCGAAAAACAAATCATATTAAAGACAAAAACTGAAGTTTTGAATGCTATCCTTCCCTGAACATATGTAAGCTGGCATGGCTCCCAGCATCAGGTCACATTAGTTCAATTTCAACAATACAGGAAACAGAACAACCAAAAAGTGCTCGAACCCATGAATCCACGACGCCAAACCCAAGGAACCTTCGTCTTTCTCTCTCATTCACCTCTGTCCTTTAGCTTCCATCTTAATCTAAAACGCAGCTCTATTTGCTCATCAGCGAGCCCGAGCTGGCTGCTGTTGAAGTTGTAGAATATTAATATAAATGATCAAACATTTATACCGAAAAATCAATATCCCAGGCTTCATAGCATTGCTTTTGAGATCTAAACACAAATGAGTAGGAATACTTTGGCTTATATAGGAATATCTCTCTCTCTCTCTCTCTCTCATTGCTTGGCAGCTAAACATTGAAAACTGCAGATATAATGCTATTATCTAAATGGCACTCAAGTGGTGAGAAATTGCTACTGTATATCACATGCAGTTTAAACGAAATTGAAACGGCAATCGCTGTCTAAAGTGCCCCATTGCTCAAATGCTGTATTGTGTGGGCCACATTAACCATTACAGGAACACACTCTGCCCAAGGCCTGCACTTAACAATCTCTATACGATACATATTATGACTAAAAACACCTAGGTAAAAAAAAACAAAAAAACAAACAAAAAAACAAACAAAACAAACAAACAAAAAAAAACAAACACTTTCACAGACACAAGTTTTCACAATGACCGATTTAAACAACCCGACAAAATAAGCACTTTAATGATGGTCTCCTAATGTTGACATTTAAGGAATTTAAGCTCATTGTCCTTATTCCCATGGCGACCACTATTATTTTACATCTCACTCAGAGTGGGAAACTCAACCCAGGCGATTACACTTACTGTAACACCCTAACATGGATCCCAATTGCTACCTGAGACCAGCTCTATAGGTGATTTATGAGTCAAATAGGGGCACCATTCACTTATGGACACCAGTGGCATTCTAATTTCTTGAAAGTTCTGAAAATGTTACTTTTAAGTGCCAACACTACTGCGGTTTTTTTTTTTTCTCTCTATTAAAGAGGACATCAGGAGGGAGCTCGGGAATAGAACAGCTGCTCCTTTGCGTTGGGAGAAGCAAGCTGAGGTGGTTCAGACGTGAAGTCAGAATGCCTCCCACACGTCTCCCTGAGGAGGTATTCCAGGCACGTCCAACTGGGGGAGTCCACAGGGCAGACCAACAATACGCTGGAGGGATTACAGGAAGTCAGGTCAAGTCAAGTCAAGTCAGGTTAAGTATATTTGTACAGCCCCATATCATACAGTGACTCAAAGGGCTTTATAGGCAGACAAATCAATGGTTTTAAGTCTAAGCTCTCTAGAAGACAAGGAGAAACTCAAAAAAAGCCCTTATAAAAAAAATAAAAATAAAAAAAAAATAAAAATGGAACAAACCTCAGGAGAGGCAATTTTGAGAGAGAGAGAGAGATCCCCTCTCCTCAAACAGCCAGGTGTGTAATAGGAGCCGGTGGGGAAAGCTATATGTAAATTACATATAGTCAAAGAGGAACATATAAGGAACAGGAAATTCTAACAAAGTAACAGTACTGGAAGATATACAGCAGTTGAACCATGTTCCAGTAAGACAATCTGAAGTCCACAAAGATGTGGTGGCTGCTGTAAATGGCTAGTAAGAGTGACATCTGGGCTACTTTGCTCATTACATCTGGGCCTCTGGGCTACTTGTTGCATCTGTGACCCAGAACCACATGAGTGGTGGAAAATGGATGATTAATAGACTATTTGTGTCTGTAGTATCATGGTTTAAAAAAAAACAAACAACAAAAAAAACTTTTGAGTGGCCACAGAAATCATGGGATCGACTTCCACATTCAAACTGTTAGTTATTGTCTTCACTATAACCTGGTTTTAAGATCATAATAATATGTGGATTTAGGCTTGTTTGCTTGTTCCTTTGCAAAGGTGAGAATATGTGTATCATGGTAGAAAACTGGAAATGCTAATGGTGTTGTACTGGGGGACATTTCAGTTATAATGCACAGGGGAACTGTAATGTCCTTATCTGAGTTTGATCATTGAATGCAACAAAAGTACTTCCTGTAGATGCATCTTTCCCAGATAATGTTTTCCACTGAATGTGATGAATTCAAAACAGCTGCCTGGGAAATGGGTCAAGGCAACTTTATAATTCCACATTTGTCTCGAGATGCTCGCAGAGATGTGGATAAACTAAAGCATGAAAACCATTTAGAAAACGCTGAAGACAAAAGCAGGTGTTGTCACGGCAATAACCAAAGGATTTACACAGGGATGAACTAAAGGTAAAGCAGATCCCACTGTGCCATTTGGAATACGATGCTCATTGCTGAGCCTGTGCCCTTTAGGTACAGACACAGGTACAATGTAGCACTTTCCCAGGATTTTATATTATAAAATGTAAAATTAGATACCAAAAGGTACAAATCTGGTCTCATAAGGGTGTGAAATGTACCTGTAATGGTACGTCTATGAACATTGTACTCCTCTTCCTCTACGAAATGAATATTTTTAAGCTCACAGATGACTGAACGGCTGCCTCAGGATTTCTAAGATCATTTTTTTGACAAATGGTTTGGAGTTTTGGCCGTACAATAATATAAAAATCTGCACATCACTCTACATGAATACATGCCAAAAATGTAAGATGACGTACAGTATGTGTATCAGTGAAATCTAGATACATGTAGTAAAGTAGTAACATTATTCCCTGGAATACGTTACAGGAGAAGTTAGGTCTGTCTGAACCTATCACCCTTGATGAGTTCAGATCTGTTTTAAAAGAACGAGAAATGAGTAACCTTGGAAAATGTCTATGTTATTAATCATGTTGTGAGTTATTGTATTGAATTATTCGTTTTGATTTATGTTGATATTGTAAATGTTTGATTAGTATTCTATGTATTTGTGCTGCAACTGTGTAACTGTGCTGCCATCTTGGCCAGATCGCTCTTGGAAAAGAGATATTGAATCTCAATGAGTTTTATCTGTTAAATAATGGTTAAATAAATAAATAAAAATGCCACGCTCATACAGTTAGTCAATTTAGAAATACAAACCTTTGTAATGGAAGGAAGGTGGGAAGTAGAAAAAAAAGAACAAGTAGGGAAATGAGAGAAAGAGGGAGTTAAATCCATGAAAGCAAGGACAGACGGCAGGAAGAGAGGGCTTAGTCTGAATGAAAAGGTGAAGTAGAGTGAACAGAGAAGGCTTTGGGGATGGAGGGATGAAGATAGATAAATGAGGGGAGGGGGAGGTGTGGGAAGGATGNGAGGAGGGGTGATAGGAGTGTTAGCAGCCTGAAGAAAAGAGATTTTAAAGGTCTAAACACTCCCCAGGGAGGCCACGAGTGACAAGAAACAACTCTCTCTCTCCCTCTCTCTCTCTACCTCCCTGTCCTTCTGTCCTTCTCTAGACTACAGCACAGCTGTCTAAAGGAAGTATGCCTCCAGTCAATACACACTTTCTCTCTCTCTGTACCACTCTTTTTTCTTTTTCACAGCCACTCTGTCACTTTCCATCTCACTCTGTTGCTCACTTGCTGTGACATGAAAAATGCCACTGTTGCTTCATCCTTGCTTTTCAAAAACACCTATTTTTCCCCAGCGCCCTCCTTCCCGTCTGCTCCAATCCCCATTCCTTGATTGCCGACATTAGTGTTCCCCCCCTCGCATTTGCCGATTATGAAAAGACAAATTGCCCCGCAGATATTTTAGAAAAACTCCCACAGCAAGCACAAATCCATGAATACAAGAGTGGTGTGCAGCTATTAAGTGCAAAAAAAAAAAAAAAACACAAAAATGATGAGAGCAGAGAAATGACTGCAATCAGCCAGCAATTATGAGAAGTTAAAAAGGAATGATTATAACCTAAGAGGCTAAAAGCATTTTTATTCCTTCCAGTATGACACTTCAGAAAAGAGAAAGGATGAGTGGGGAAAAACAAAACCTGATAATGATGAACACATGCAAAAAGCAGTGAGCCAAGATTAAAGACGAAGATGTGTGTGAAGCGACACCTGTTTCACACTGTAAAATCTGTCTGTAAACAAGTTTTACATTCTTAACAAGAAGTTCTGCTAACAGGGTGATCGCAGTTTTCCTGTTTTCATTAAAAACCGACTATCTTAAACATCTTTTTTAAAAATCATTTATCAGTTTCATGACTTATTGGCCCAGATTCATGGCGCATGATTTACCGCGTCACAGTGCGCAAATGCACGACGCAACCACGTTTTCTCATTCATAAACGCCTGTTAGCGACATTTTTAACATTAGCCTTTAAAGAGGCATTACTGAGATATTTTCTTATTTATTGTTGCGGTAGCTATTCATAACACAAACCCACACCAAAAATTAAGACCTGCTTCATTCTGGTGGTAAATTTCAGTGGTATGAAATCTGACTGACATTTAAAACTTTATTTGCCTCACATGTGTTAGCGATCAATAACTCTGATAGGTAAACTCGCTCAACTGATCTGTCAGTTTTTAAATGGTGAGTTTTGATCCAAGTTGACACACGTTCAGGCGCTCGAATCACTTCACCTGCTCCGGTGCGCACATTTGAGTTCCTGAAATGCACAAGCATAATCACAGTCACAAGCTATGGCAGTTAAAAATGCATGTTTAACTGTTATTTTCATGTCAGTGTTTTAAAACAAGGATCTCTAAAGCAGAATGTATGTTTCCTTTGCCAGTTTGTAGCTTTAAAACCAGATGAATCAGGATAAATGGTGGCTGATAAATATGCAGCAGCTCATTAACACGCTGATCTTCATTGGCTTTTACCTGTCACATCTCACAGCAATGTTACCTTCATGTGACAGCGGTGCGATGATTATCTTAGAAGGTTTATGAATGAGCCTCAATTATCACGGCACACATTAAGGCAATGTTACTCTCCTTATCGAATAGAATAGCTTTATTGTCATTATACGTAACATATAATGAAATTACAGAATTATTATCACCAATTATCACCATTTTTAATGAATCTGGACCATGCTGTCTTCTGTGGAGGTAGATACACTCATTTCAAGAACTCTTCTCAAATAAGGGAAACTGCACTTGGAAAAAGTGGATGTTTTTCTTGTTTAGAAAAATACCACCAAATAGGCCAAATAATTAAGTGTTTTGCTGTCTTTACTGGGTTCTGTTAAATGGTGGAATCTTTTGCTCTTTTCATTAATATGATGAAGATTGACCCTATCCAAAGTGTTTTTCAAAACCTGAGTTCCTATACTGTCTTGCATTCTCCATCATAAGTCTGGTGCAACATTTAAAGGAAGTATGCAAATTAAGCCACTTTTAAAGAGGACAAATTCTGCATTTGATTATTTCCCTTCAATTTTGCAATATAATATAGCAGGACGTGCCGGCTGAACGTTGTCAAAGTTGGAAAAGCTGTAGGAAGGCATCCAGTAGGACAAACCTAGAAGTCCTGAACTTAATTTTTGATTGGTCCTTTACTTCTGTAACATGTTTATGTCAACATGTTACACACTTGGTTAGACACATCGAGTAAGTGCTCCATTTCCTACAGTGGATGTTGCCAGCTCAGGCCTGACACAGCTGGCCAATCAGAACAGAGTGGCTTTTTTGCATTTTAAAACATTGCAAAGGTTTCCAAACAGATCCATAAATGAAAGAAGATGCATTTTCATCATTGGTGCATTTTTCTTTCCTCTGTGGATAAAAGCGTCTCTAATTAACAAACAGCATTTAAACATGATAAATTAAAGATGAACTGAAAGAGTTTATCATTAGGACACTAGAGCAGTGGCTGCTGAAAATGGGGGCTTTGCAGTTTAATGAAAATAATTAATTATAAATCAGTCTTTTCCAGCAGTGACAGCCATTTGCAAGATTATTAATGTCTTACCAATTTAATACCGCCTTGGTGAATACAAGGACCAATTTCTATCAAAAACAGGAAACTTTCTGGGTGACGCCAAACTTTTGAACACTATTGTTCAAATGAGTTTGATAATAAAGATTGTATTCATCCACTGTAAAAGTTACAGGTTTTGATGTCAGCATGAAAACCATTTTTAAAAGAAAAGCACCTTAGGAAAAAGAATGGATGAGGATCAGAAATTATCTGCCAGTTTGAGGATTTGTCAGATGATGCCTTGGCGAGAATGGGGACACCGGAAGAATCATAAATTATTTCAGAGCAGTTCGATCACTGTATTATGCATTCAGTGTAATTAGCCCTCTGAGACTGGGTCGGGCTGGCATTTCGCCAGAGAGGAGCTATCCAACCCACTGATTTTCTGATACAGTACATGACAGTCTCACATGAAAACACACAAGCACTTACTGTATGTGTGTCACTAATAGAGAAGCAGGTCTGATGGGAGCTTCAAAATCCCATTGCACAGAGCAGTCCCTACAGCAAACTAACAGACACACACTAACACACACACACACACACAAGCTGCACAGCATGACCTTTGTGGATAAATCTGCCTATCAGTGTGTGTGTTTGTGTGACAGATATCTTTAGACATGCAACGCTTCACAACCTTATCTGCAGCCAGAGATCCACTTTCATTTTATGACAGCTCCACTTGTTTTTTTGTTTGTCTTTTCTCTCCATATGTCTACTCACTTAACAGATTAAAACACATGTACACACACACTCGAACACACAAACAGACGCTTTCCACTGCTTGCTTCCCCAAATAGCACTGGGGGAAGGGGGGTGAAATGGCATTGCTCTCTAAATGATCCAGAGCAAATGAGTTTATCTGTGAGACAGACAGCCCCCGAACCATTCAGGATCAAACTAGGTCATATGCAGAAAGAGAAAGAAAGAGAGAGAGGGAGAGAGAGAGAGAGAGAGAGAGAGAGAGAGAGAGAGGAAGTAGGAGTTGATACAATGGAGAGACAGGAAGAGAAAGGAGGGAGGAAACAGAAACAAAGGGGAAAAGAAGAAGAGGAGGAAGGAGAAGTTGAAGAGCGACCCAGCATAAACACACAGAAGCTGACATCCCCCCTCCCCAATTATCTCAACTCATTTAGACAGGGAGGGTGGAGCAAGGAGAGATGCGTCAAAGGATGTTTCTGAACAGCGGCAGATGCTAAAGTGTGTGTGTGTGTGTGGATGTTAAAACAATAAAAGTTTGTCTTAACAGAATTAAAATGTTCAAGGCCTTTTTAGCTACTGGGTTCATACAAGAGACGTTTTCATAGATGTTTTACAAATGCATATCCTTTGGTTTGATTTATGTTCAATCAGTGACAGCAAAATCAACATTTGCTCATGTGGAAATCTTGCAGGTTATTAATTAAAATTATCTGTTATTCTAAGTCGCCCCAATAAAATAGGCTAATGTCTTTTCCACGTCAAGCCGATTATGAGATCAGACTGGTGTTACGCTGAATATCTGACTTGTGTTTGCCAAGTGCACAATCATCCACTTCTCTTAATCATCCTGCCTGGAGAAAAAAAGAACTCGAGTCTATTTGATGCTCATAGCAGTTTGCTAAGGAGCGCAGANTCCTGCCTGGAGAAAAAAAGAACTCGAGTCTATTTGATGCTCATAGCAGTTTGCTAAGGAGCGCAGAGGTTAAGCTACTGGGGTAATACCTATGCAACAAAAAGGGAGAATATAAAAATGAATTCTATATTTGTTGAAATAGGGGTGCACACAATTTCCCCCAAGTCACAAACATGTAATGTGTGACGAAGGAGAGCTGGAGGAGAGAAGTTACAGTCGATCAAACCTCCTCAGGTTATTTTGAGGGTTTGGAATATATTCCAGCACTACTTTGCCCAGGTCTGGAGTCAAGGGAGCACGTTTAATATTCAACCTACTTCACTGCTCAGGTCACTCACTCTTCACACACACTACACACACACACACACACACACCTCAAACTATGACTTCAAGTCCCACGGGCCCAAATGTTCTCCTGACAGCCAATCATCACTCCCTTTAAATATGTCACAGTGTGTGTTTGTGTGTGCATGTGTGTGTATGTGGATGTGTGTGTCTGAGGTGACTGGTCACCTGGTCTCACGTGTGTGTTTGTGATGACCTATCACTTAGGCTCAAGTATATGCATTGTGTGTGTGTGTCTGTGTCTCTGTGTGTTAAATAGTTGCCATAAATTACATTGAAAAGTATTCTGTGTGTTTGCGTGCATGCGTTTGTGTGTGTGTGTGCATGCCCATGGTAATCACATACTGAGAGGTTGCTCTTCTCTTTCTCTCTGACAAATCCAGACAGACAGGAACATTATATGAAATCTTTAAGTAAAGAAATACACACACAAATATGAAAAACATAACTCTCACACACTCAACAGCATTCAATCCTGCACAAGAACACTTATTCACACACACATAATTTCCTACACATACAACAGTCAGGGACTTGTTCACAATGTGCACATCAAATATTGAATATATTCGACCACACTCATGCATACACCCCAGCATTAATAATCATCTCTCTCTCTCTCTCTCTCTCTCTCTCTCTCTCTCTCTCTCAGGAGCAATTTGAGAAAAGAAAGGACTGGTAACTGTTCTTTATGACCACTAAACAGTTATGTGTGCACGTGTGTGTGTGTGTGTGTGTGTGTGTGTGTGTGTGGAGACAGAGACAAAGTGTCATTGTGAGTGCATATACAGTATTTGTGTGTGTGTGTGTGTGTTGGGCAATCCATTCACTGATGGGATCCTAAACAGCTAACTACAGTAATATTGCCCCCCTGTGGTAAGGTTGAAGAAGTGCTAGTTAAAGTGATCACTACCCTCACGTCAGATCTACAGAATTATGCTTATATATAACTAATTATACTATACTAATTTGGTCAAAGTCATTTTACACTAAAGTGTCGCCAGTACAATACTAATAATTGTAATAATAGTAATAATAATAATAATAATAATAATAATAATAAGAGAAGCCAAAAAAATAAGAGAAGCACAAGCATGAAGAGAAAAAAAGATCAAATGTGGCAACAGAAATAAAACATAAAGTATGCTAAAAAAAAACAAAAAAAACTGTATATTTATAAAAGAGGTCATGACTTACTATATTAATCCTTATTGGCTGACCAAATACAAAAACCATAAATTCCACACCTAATATGCATTGTCGGATATTCGTGTAGCTGCAGTGAAGTTAAATAAGTGAAAAGTAAGTAAAAGTTGACATGAACATACAAGACATCATAACTTTGACTTCCCAGGTACTTAGCCAGAACTTACCAGGAGGACTTGAAGGCAGAAGAAAACCAGATCAAAATGAGTTCCATTGAAGACCAAACTGGGCATTTAAAAAAACTGAGAATATCTTTGATTAAGGAGGACCTTCAGAATTCACAGAAATGCTGATTTATCCCAAGCACACTCTTTACTATTCCCACTAACTTCCACTAAGTTGTGTAGTGCAACGACCAGCAAAAATTAGCTTAAATTATTTGTAAAACCAGGGAGATTTTATCCAATTCATTTCCTGAAGCTCTTCATCATACAGCTTATCTTCACATCATGAACTCCAACCATCAAACTTTAAGTCATCCTTTCATTATGTTTATCCACTGGCTGCTTCATATTTCATTAGCAGAGCAAACAGCAGATATTAACTGTGTGTAATAGGCTCTGATGTAAGTTTGGGCCCTTTGGTTGCTGCCTCTCATCATTGAACCTTTACTGAACAGCCATTGCTGCAATCTCAGAGCCATTAGTGACTTATTTGTTAATTTCACCGTGTTGGTGAATTGCTCACTCTGCTTCTTCATCACTCAAAGTTTGAGACATTAACGTGGTGACAGTAATGCACATTCTGTCCGTTTGCTTGAGCTGTTACTCAGCTGGAAAACCAATCAGTCGGTTGTATTCAAATGACAGTAAAAATGGCTTTTATGAATTACAGTGCTGTGAAAAAGTATTTGCCCCCTTACAGATTTCTTCTGTTTTTGCTTTGTTGTCACACTTACATGTTTCAGATCATCAAACAAA
>VXCM01008384.1:0-17205 GCA_014773175.1 Lucifuga dentata
CACACACACACACACACACACACACAGAGAGAGAGAGAGAGAGAGAGAGAGAGAGAGAGAGAAAGATAAACAAAGTAGGATTTGGAACATCTTTATTTTCAATTCTTTTTCTGCCATTTGAAGGAAAAAACTGAATATGTTGTGCAAATACCATGAAAATTTAGTCAGACATGCACATATATATACAGTGTGTGTGTGTGTGTGTGTATATATATATATATAAATATAAACATGGAAACTCTTTGTGCAGGTTTCACACAAACAGCACTGATACAATACTGCATGTGGATATGGGTCACTGATATTCTTCTCCAGTTAAATGCCAGTATTTAGCCTAGGGTAGAAAAGATTCTCATTATGTTCTGCCACTTGTAACAGTCTCAGCATCAAACCACTGACAGGAACATCATTAATACACCAGTTATGCCATCAACTAACAGCTCCTGAACTCTGACTCCAGCTGAAGATTGTAGCAGGGTTGTACTTTGCAGATGAAAGCTTCCTGAGACATGATGCCTAAATTGCAGGATCTTATATCAGTATGTGTCAATGTTCTATAAGAAAAGACTAAAGGAGTGCTCTACTGATTCATATTTATTCCTTTGACTTTTCTCAGAAAATTGAGAACATTTTGACATCGGTTAATAATAGAAGATGTATCTTATCAACATAGAATTCTGATGGTTTATAAAATCATTTTAGAGATGTCACATTACGCCAGATGAGATCAAGCACGTGTAGATTTATCTGCACTACGACGCCTCATGAGTTAATAGAAATTAGACTGACACACCAGTGATAACAGTGACAGCATCTTTGCAGAGTGTGTGTTACAGGACCATTTGATTTGAAATATTTACCAGTAGTGCTGTGAGGGCCTGACTGAGGTAATAATCCAGGTCAGTGGAGATGATGAGAGAGCCTGAGTACATCCATAGGAAAAGACCCAGCAAAAACTCATCCTGGCTTAAAGGCACAATGTATTATAGATGGTGTTATTGTGAAAATCCAATCAACAAAATATCATTAAGTTGACTGAATTATAGTGGGTGTATTTTTTCCCCCCCTGGCATTTCCAACAAATGACAAGGATGTTTCATGTACATGCTGTAAAAGTGTATAAAGTGCAATCAGTCATTTTCTATTCTCTATTTTTAGGGTATTTAGGATACTTTTTAGCGTTTATCAAACTATAAGAATCAAATACATTTATCCAAAAATTACATACTGTTCCTCTTTATGGCTAAGCAATAAGCCTTGCTAAAAATATAAACTAAAGCAAACAAAGTAGAAAGCTTCAAAGCATGACTCCACATTACGCATTGAGGCTTTGAAGACACATCAGCAATCATGAGATCTTTTTCTCCCGCTGACACTCTATAATTACAAACACATTAGCTAAATGTATTGTTTTTGGCTTTAAATGTGTAGATCCTGAGCCAGTGACTAACAAAGAGTGTGAAGTATATACTCTCACTGACTAATGTAATCAATTCCGTCATTGGCACTGTGCTCTGACAGCTATCAAAGTGTAGTGCCAAAGTCTATCCACAAATCAAGCAGAAGCTTTTGTTTATTGGCTCTATTAAGAGGTGCTCCTAATTTGGTGCTTGCACAATTTTGGCTACAGTGTTGAGTAATTACGGATGTGATTAGTGGTTTGGGAACATCTCCTGTAGCCCAGGAATTTCTAGTTTTTATGTTAGATCAGTACTTGTCAAGCTTAGCGAATACAAACCACCAGCTGAGAATATTAAAGAAAATCAAAACACTTGACTTTTGAGAAAAAAAAAAATATATATCAAGCACAATGCATTAAAGGAATGTACCCGTGACTGTGAATGTTTGAGTCCAATATACACAATCCATATACATGTTACGTTACTGACAACCATTTCCCAAAATACACTGCTTTAGTGGTAAATTTTAGAATTTTGTTCTTACCTTCTAGACTGCCACTGGCTTCAGTTCATTCCATTCGTTATTAAAATCAACTTGTAGAGACTTGAAACGTGCTTGAGATATGTAATCTATCACAGTGAACAAGATGTCTATTAGGTTTTTTTTTTTTTTTTTTTTTTTTTTTGCTGAAGTAACTTTAATTGATCCAACACAGAACTGCACATAGAAGACGATGTATGTCTCCACCAGGGAATATAATCGTAGGAGAAGATGGCTTTTACAGAGAAATTAAAATGACCATCCCTTCTAAAATCATGCAGAAGTGTTAGAAGGTGAAACGGTGAATTTTAAGGTGGGTGTATCACCTGAATATTTTATTTTGAAAGATTTGGGGATTTGAGAAGATAACAGGAAAACTAAATTTTGGTTTTAGGTTTTGGAAAATGGTCGTCAGTACTGTATGCAGGTTGTATATATTTGGCTCAAACGTGCATTGCCAGTATGGTCCTTTAAAGGCGAAATATTACACACAATATATACAGTAATTCCATGTTCTTATTTTTATTTTGGGGTCTATTTTGAAACCTGTGCAATGTTTTAATGTGCAGATAACAGCTTGATTCACTTCTGCAGCACTGCACACTGCTGAAAAGCCCTTTCTGCTCTGCTTGATCAGTTCTGTGCTGCAACACCCACAGACTGCGAAACACAGAACCTGGCTAAATGCTCACTAGCTTTGAACTTTGTAGGTGTGTCTAACAACCTATGTAGGGGTAAATTGAAAAGTGTCACATGTTGACGTAAACATGTTAAAGAATAAAGACTAAATCAAAAGCAAAGCTTTCAAGAAAATTCAGGTTTAACTTACTGGATGTTTTTCTATAGATGTCAAACTCAAGTTTTGACATTTTAACAATGTTCAATAGATAGTCCCATCTACATTACAATATAAAATAAGAGAAATTAACAAAAGGCGTTCTACGTCCAGAGAACAATTCTCTCTGACCAACACTTGTTCAGTGTGTTCAAAATCCTGCAGTTCAGGGATCTTCTGCTACTACTCAGTTTACTTGTACTTTATTTCTTCTACCTCTACTCAGTTTAAAGCTGCAAGATCCAGACTAGCTTGTCACTGTAGCTTTTAAAAGCATTTACTGTAAAACTGAGACTGCAAATCCCAACTCATGGAGAAGAATCTCAGCCATTCCCCAACATACAAATCCATTATACAAGAGGTCAGGCTCATGACTTCAGACTATGTTGCTGTCATTGAAAACCTAGAGAGGGAGTTTGACAACAGATTTTCTGACTTCAAATCTCACTCTGACTCTTTCCAGTTGTTTGCAGACCCCTTTTCTTTTGATGTGGACAGAGCTCCAAGTGTGCTACAAATGGAACTTATAGATTTGCAGTGTAACTCTGACCTCAAAGTGAAGTTTAGAGAAGCACAATGAAATGCAGAGAGGATGGTCAGTTTCTGAGAGAGCTTAGACCCTTCTTCCCAGAGCTGTCAAAATTGTTCAAGCAAGTTATGTGTCTGTTTGGAAGCACATATGTATGTGTGAGAAATCTTTCTCAGCTATGAACTTCAACAGATCACAATACAGATCAAGACTGAGTGATGCTCACATTAAGGCCATTCTCAGTGTCCACTGCCCACACCCTTANAATACAGATCAAGACTGAGTGATGCTCACATTAAGGCCATTCTCAGTGTCCACTGCCCACACCCTTAAAGCAAATATTAATCATCTCTGTCATAAGAAGCTCTGCCAGGTGTCCAGAAGCAGCAAGTGTTAGAAATCAACAAAGATATTGGAAAGACTGTATATGGCATGCATGGAACATTTATTTATTTATTTATTTATTTATTTATTTATTTACCTTTCAGTTGTTCAAGTGGCCCTCCTGAGAGGTCAGATCCTGACCACGGGCCCTCAGGTAATTTGACTTTGAGACCCCTGTTCTACACTGTTTGCTATATATTTGTGCAAATGTGATCAACTATAAAGCATGCAGGGCTCATTTAAACAGAGACTGCAAAACACACACACACAGATAAAGCAATTCACGCATAAATTGAAAACAACCATTGCTGACTTGTGTATTCAAAAAATAGCTGCTTAGAGACTAAATGTGACATATTTTATGCTGCTCACATTCTCTCAGAACCAACAACTCACTAAACAAACAAGAGGCATTGCATACAGTAGCTGCCCCTCCCACACCAAGAGGAGCTCTCACTCCTTCTTGCCTGTGCAGTTGCCTTAGCTCAATGATTTATGAAAAGGAGAACAATCTGTGCACAGATGGGACGTAGATATAAATATTCTGAACCATCATAAGGAAGCATTCTCTGCTCCTGGCTTCAGGTGATCTATGACAAGGTACACAGAGGACAGGAGCTCTGCTGGTATGAGCCATAAATATGTTTCTACTGGTGGCAGAAAAACTCCTCAGATAAACATCCAAACCTCTTAGCTCATCAATCATGATTTATGTTTGTATTTTGTTGTTTATAGTATATCAGAGTAAAAAGTAATTAGAAACATTTAATGTTTAATTGTTCTCTTTAAATTAAGAAGTTAACTTTTAGTTGAAAACAGCCCAACTCCATCCTTGTGCACGCTATGTGCTACTGTTCTATGTGAGTGTCAGTCACTTTTAAAAATCATTTTCAGTAAAGTAAAGTAAATGTACATGTGAGGATTTTCTGTAATTTTTCTTAGAGTTAGATGCTTCCTGGTTACTTGGTATTTACTTCAGTTTGTTTGGAGGTGTTATTTTTATTCAAGTTCAGAAAGAACCACTGACTCATGCAGAAAGAACCCTTTCTTCAAAATAAGCACTTTTATGTTGGATACAAGGTGCATTTTAATGCTTATAATTGTTTGATTTTACTTAAGATACTGAAAGCATACCTGTAATCAAGCATTTTTCCACTGTGGCATTAGGTAAAGCAGTTTACAGTGAGGCAGATAAAGCTTCAGCCTCAGGAAGTACCCATGTGTTGTCTTGTAATACAGTTTATGCATGATTCCATCGTATGCACGACAACTCAAAACAGCTTCAATTGTTTATTCACTTGATGCTGTTGGAGATTACCAAGATAACATCAGGCATTTTGCCTAGGTGAAGTTTCCCAGCAGAATCAAAGGCAATCATCTGTGATAAAAAGAAGAAAATTATTCCAATTGGCCCACCAGGGAAAATGCAACCTAAGAAAGAATTTACATTGTGACTTTTGATGATTATGGACAGTAAATCACCCCATAGGTGGAAATTAAATCATCCAAACAGATAATGTCTTCTGGAATCATTTTCTGGAGTTGTAGCCCTGACAATGAATTAGTGCCCATATCTCTGTAATTCCATTATGACTGCTGCCATCATGTCCCAGGAGTTCAACCATTATTCACCGTCTATGGAGCAGCTCCAAGATTTGTGATATCATCACTACAGTCTGTCTACCATTCAGCTGAAGGAGAGTCACCATTAATTAAAACTGAACTGTACATCACTATAGAAACAACACATATGACTTTATTTCAGGGTGGATTTTCTCTTTCAAATAGCCCCACATTTAATCAGCTATCAGATTGGTTTTAGTCACATACTGAAAACTGTAGCAGGAAATACTGAACAACATGATTTTAACTCATGCAATGTTTAAATGAAAAATGAACAATATTTAAATGAATGTATTATTGCCACAGATGCAGTTATTAGATCATATACATCTTGCCATCAGTTAACATTAGTTAATATAAAGAATGCACTTCTTCAAGATTTTAGTTTACTATATCTGACATACTTCATCCTTCACTACATTTGGCTCCATGCGACATGAAAGGCATGTTGATGTCTATATATAGCCATCATTATTATGCAGAAATACCTTATGGAAGAGAATGCATTAAACATTCACTGTAATGTAGATCTCTGTAAAGCTTTTGTCTGTTACCAAACAGTCATCACTGTCACTGTGCATCATCTGAAACAATCTAATACCTCGTCTTGATGCAGTCAGAGCATAAGAATGCATTCTAGTCTTAAACTGTCAGGAAGATGAAGTCACTTGTGCCTTGGGGCTTTATTCTCTATGCCATGCTGCTGCTGACATTTTGTGTTACTGCTTGCATGGATTTTCACAATATCGGGATGATCTGTTGGGCAATCCCTCTTTCAGAAGAGAAAGCTTAATAAACCGATAATTTGGAATTTTCCAGCAGGCTTTCTGTGCATCTGTTGTTGTTGGCATCACATAGTGAAACGATCCTGGAGGATTAATTTGCTGTTTCATCTAATGAGCCGTTGGACAGGCATACCTGCCCTGTCGCTGCTCCTCTGAGGATATAGGCATCAAAACAGGATGTGGGATGCCATACATCTTCTGACAGGAGAGAGAGACATTCAGCAAAATAAAACCCTTCTGCCATCTGTTTGAGCATTGAAATGATGTGTAACAAATGTTTTAATGAATTATATACATACATACATATATATATATATACAATCAATGCATATTACTTTAAACTGCATTTGTTTAATTAAGAATGGTATGCAAATATTTAATAAGGTTAAGAAGCTGATAAAGAAATAGAGGATTGATGCATGTAGGCTAAAGGTAAATTAACTATCTTAAGGTAGGATCCATCTTTACATTAGAAAAACTAACCTATAACAGCTTCTTTAAGCAGCTGTAGCTTATGTGTTTTGGGACATCATGACTTCTTTACAACCTATTATTAGTCTTCCATAAACAGTTTCACCATGAAACCACAGGAGGGCAGCAAATAGATTTTACCAATTCCAGGCTGCTCTATTCCTATCAGTCTGTGAGGTGTTATAAGCCATCTTGTTTCAATTCTGTGGACATTCAGCAGCAGTATGGCTGGACGGAAACAGGCACCAAACAGATTAATTGAAAATAACAGCAAAAGCTTACTAACACCGTTTTTCTTAACCCTCTGACCACCAACCTGAGTGTGGATTAAGGATATTTAAAATGCAAAGCACATGCTCACTATAAGCTCAGAGCCCACATGGGGTTTGAGAAGCCAAGGACACATGTAACAATTTAGAATAAAGGTGAAGTTAAGCATGATCTGTATTTACACTTTATGGCTAAATTATCCATGAAGGTCACCAAGTGGTCAGAGAACATGAGGTCATATTGTATATTCAATTACTATTCAGCAGGAGCATGTGTTTGAAAGTTATTTATAGTGTTATAGAAATATGTACACACACACACACACACACACACACACACACACACACTTTTGCCTTTGGGACCATTGGGACACTATAAAATTAGAATTCCATATCATACGAGGTACCACAGCAAATGATTACCCATAAATCCTCTACAGTACAACAAGCTTTTGTGAACACATTATAATTCAGACAGTGTTCAAATGCAGCTGTGTCTGGAATAATGTTGATATAAATTGGAGACATCTGGTTTCCAGATTGCCAAATATTTGTTAGACATCTTGGGTGTTAGCTTTCATGGTACACATTGTGCTAATCAAGTCCGGTTGTGTATGATCAGTTCAGATGATTTTTGGAAGACATGCAGAGTTCTGATTCAATGACTTTAAAACAATGATTTATATATATATATATATAAATCTTTATACATATATAAAAATGTCATTTTACCAAAGCAGAGATAATGTTTTATTGTATTATCAAAGAACCACAGGTAGTTTAAATTTTTTGTCGGATGATTATGAATAATTGAATGAATAATTTATGAAAATTTCTCATCTGATGAGTCATCATTGGTTTCCTGCTTGTAAATATCCACTTATTATCATAGCTGTCATCTACACTGTGTTAATCATGTGAGGCTGGTTCACTATAATAAGGTTTTGGAGCACGTGTTGTAGCAGGATTAGCTGTTATTTGTCACAGAGTCAGATGAGGACATTCTTTAGAAGTTACATTTACATACAGTCTGCTGCCTCCACAGGCAATACATGTAGACATTTCAGCTCTACTGGGTCTCATCATGATTTACTTTGTGTTTTCAAAGCATGGAACATAGTGTCAGAATAATATCAAGGAATTAATCATTCCTGTTGGTTTGTATCAATAAAGTGGTTATAGAGGTATTTCCATCTCCTAATAGCTGAGATAGATCAATAAAAAATAAAAATTAAAAAAACGGGAAAGACAGAAGTTTAAGATGAGAGAAAAGATGGACTCCTGAGGTAAAATGAATCAATCTTCTCTCTCCGTGTGTTG
This sequence comes from Lucifuga dentata, assembly GCA_014773175.1. Lineage (NCBI taxonomy): Eukaryota > Metazoa > Chordata > Actinopteri > Ophidiiformes > Bythitidae > Lucifuga > Lucifuga dentata. The sequence continues at coordinate 8,158 of VXCM01008384.1, forward strand.
TTCAACCACAGGCATCTGCTTCTTACTCTACAGATTCCTGACCAAAAGTGATGAACTCTTACAAAAAAAAAAAAAAAAAAAAAAAAAAAAAGTGGGCTGACTGACATTTCAGTCATAGTTTTTGTAGGCGGAGCTGCCTTTTTGCAGACGGAAATGCTAAATGACACTGTGGAGAGCAGACCACAGAGTTTTAATCTGACAATAACTGACATGTTAATAGGCTACCACTAATTTGATTATTATTTAAAAAAAAAAAAAATCTTGTTTTTGGCCACTAGGTGGCAGAAGAACACCAAAACCCTCTGACTTACACAGTCCTGACATGTTATCACCTTATACTGTTAGCACGCTATGGTGATAGCAAACAATTGCCCAGTTGAGAATTCAGGAGACATGGAGCAGCATTAGCAACCTAGTGGAGTTGGTTTTTTGTCTACATGATGAATGTAGACAAAAGTCCAATATTCAGTCCCCTTTTACATCTGTTTTGCTCAAGGAAAAAGCATGTTTGTTAAAATCTCATCTTTCTTCACTGGCTAGTCCTTACCTTTTCATTCTCTCATTTGGTCCTGGGCAGCTTTATTACAGTTGATTTATCTCACCTTTTTTTAATGAAAATAGCTGGAAATGGTTGATGAGACTGGCTAAAGACTCAACTACTGTAGGTTCTCAGTCCTGATCCCAGGACCCACAACACTGCATATTTTCCATCATCCCTGTTCTACCAAACAGCCAACTCCCAGCTGACCAGGCTTGACCAAGTGGACACGCCTGATTTAGCTAATCAGGTCTAAGTAGAGGAGGGGGAAATGGAAAATATGCATCTCTGTGTGTCCTGAGAACCATGACTGAGAAACTTTGAACTCTAAGTATATGTGAATCTGTAACACTGAAACAATGAGCTAAAACAGGCTAACATTTATAGAGCTACAGAGTTGGTTGATAAGCCTCTGTGGGTTCATCATTACAAGCATCCCTTTACATTACATATTGATGTTAATATCAAAATATTGATTATACAAGTTTAAGCATTAAAAACCTAAACAAATGTTGACAGCAATGACTTTGACTTTTAGTTCATTTGCAACCATGGACTTTCTCATCTTGGACAGTCAGCAGGCTATACAAGGTAACACAGAGCTGCAGGTGAACTAGGAAATAATTTAGACTAACTTTATATAATCTTTGAAGGTCATTAACCACAGTCAGTGTTAGTGAGAGTACAGTGGCTATTCCTTTTCTCTTACTTCTTGTCTTTTACTCTGTGTTGCCTCTTTATTTAAAAAAAATAAATAAAAAACTGTGGTTCTTTGGCTACATCCTTAAGTCAACTAAAGAGAGTAGCTGTGCCTCTATTGCTCTTTTTTCAGTGTAATAGTTATATAATTTAAAACCCCAGTCTATGCACAGAAGGCTTTTAGAAGACTTAAGTGTTACATCAGAAAGTATTTAGATTTATTAAGCAGTCCAAGTATTTGTAATATCAACAGGCTTAACAAACTTAAGTTTCAACTCTGTGTATCATTCATGGGAAACATGTTCATAGCAATGGTGGAAGGTTTATTCACATACATGGTTTCAAAAGTTGAAGGGTCACCTGATCCTCCTGGTGTGTGTGTGTGTGTGTGTGTGTGTGTGTGTGTGTGTGTTGATGGGGGTCCTCATTGCCTTGGGGGGACTGATATAATAAGAAGAACCTAATCCAGAGACTAAATGTCTCAAGCCCTTGGACAAAGTGTTCCGCTTTATCCATATTTGATTTCCAATCTAATAAATGATGGGTACTAGACAGATATCTGTGAGTATAGCCAGTAAATAGAGAGAGTGAATTATGCTTTTTCATTTTTCTTTTCCAAACTTTTCATTGTCAGGCCTGATTATGTTGTGCATGGTAATAGTTTCATTGCATGGTCTATGCAGACCTTTTAATGCTGTGAATGGGCTGCAGTAGGACACTCAGCTTTTTCTTACTTTTCTTCTTGCTCATGCATGGGGCATGGGTGTGTCTGCCCTGTCCCCGCCTTGCCCCGTTGTCCACCCCTGGTGGATGGTCATCGTGGCTTTGTGGCCCAGGTGGGGGCTGGTGCCTGTACCCCACCCTGTCTCCTGGGCNCCTTCCTGGCTCTTGGGTTTGTCCTGGTTCTTTTCCATTCCCCTGGGGCTCTGTGTCCTGGGTGTCTTTCCGTCTAGGGTGTGCCGCCCAGCCGTGTGGCTTCTGTTGGACTTGGAGAGGTCCCTGTGCTATGGTGCTATGGTAAGGTTCTATATTTAGGTCCCAACCCGACACACCAGCTCCAACTGCAATTGCAACCTGATCTTCATTGGTGATCTGGGTCTCTGGAGGTTGCTGGGCCAGTGTTTGAGGCCATCAGCCCTCGGTGTTCGGTGTTCTCAGGATTCTGGCGATCTGGATTTGGTGCGTGGAACTTCACAAATTAAACCACAAGACTGTTTATTACTGTCACTGTTCGTTTATTTGTTATTGTTTGTTTGTCTTTGTCTGTTTTGTCATGGGTTATTTAGCCCTCTTTGATAGAAATTGATCATTAGTTTTAAATAAAACATGAGAGGTTAGTCAAGGAGGGCCAGTGAAGGTCACACACTCACATGCTCACATATGCATATGTTATCTGTCTGATGCAAAATCAAACTGCATATATATACAAAACGGTTTGTGCCAATCATGGCATATACCACAAATATATTTGCAGTGAGATGAGGAAGAAACAACAAAGAAATGTAGATCAAGAAAAGTCAAATGTGAAAGAAGAATCACAAGTTTATAAAAGATGAAACGTTTTTGTGCTGTGTATTTGGTGTACTGTGGTTGGTTTTGCTCCATTTTACCAACAATCAGCTAAAGCTTTGTAAGCCAGATGACTAACATAATAGATTTGTTCAACAGTTGCAAGGATTTGCTCTGTGATTGCAAGGATTTGTGTAGTTTAATCAAGATACATTACTCATCATATATGTTTGAGAAGTGACACATTTGAGTAAATGTTACTCTAATATTTAGATTTGTGAGTGGTCTAATTGTTTAAGTAGTAGTGATCCTTCAACCAAAATCTTTCTTGACTCACTCACCCTATGTAGACTTGGAAGATGGAGCTAAATGGTTTATAAAAAAGAAAAAAAAAAACTGAATGTAGCTTTGGTCAATTAGAATTCATGCCATTATAATAGATTCCAACATTGACCATTACTGCAGCATAATCCACCTTCATGCTCTCCATCCACTTGCTCGCTAAATACAGCTCCTCCATATGTAGAATTCCTGGAAGCTCAGAAGAAAATTTAATGATAAATACAATAAGTGAAAAATTAGCACTGTTTCAAACATACTGGACAAACTGGACAGTGGAAAAGTTTTTAAGAATGTTTTGGTACTTATTTAAAGAGCTGTTTGCCACAAACTAGCTACACACACACCTTACAAGCCTCAAGGCAATAATTTTCTGATAGTGAAAAGACTTAAAGCCATTTTTTTACAGTTTTTTCACAAATTAGACTTGGAATCAGATAAGTCGATTACTTCAAGAACAGTGAAAAGAAATTTTAACAAATCATTGGGAACTCAGTGGCCATGGGGTTTCTTTCTTGATAATGGGTGTTTGATATTTTACAAACAAAGCTGTCCATGTCACTGAGGACATGGCACTGAATAACTCAAGACAGGCAATTCCTAACAAGTACTTTTGATATAGTGGAACATTCCAAGTGGATGACAGATATTCATGGAAAGATCTTGCTGTATGTGACAGCAGACTCCTCTGTCAAACTGTGTTTTCCTCTGATTCAGTATTACCCTTTAGCACAAAATACTGGGCAGTGCCACTAAGCAATGCCTCAGGCTTGACTAGTGGGATGTGAGCCAACCCAGAGATATAGTGCCTTGTAAAGAATGGCACACTATATCACAAACCCTTTTTGTGGCAGGATGCGCGTTTGAGATGATTTCATTGATGCACATCCTCTGGCACTGAGATCACACAGGCTAGAAATCAATAATGTACCATCAGTGAAATTACAGCATCATGGATCATGGATGATACATGCATATGTCAACTGCACGTTCAGTGACGAGGAGATGATAAAGCCATACCTGTGTGTCTGTGTGTGCAGGTTTTCTTACATTATGGCTGACCATTTTCCAAAGCATAAATTTTTAAACTGATTTTCTTTCTCCCAAGGAGGCTTTGGTTTCCATTTGAGTATAGAGAAAGCTTTTGTGCCATACAGGAAGTAATCCACCACCAAGAACAATTTGTCTCCTTTATTTTGATCCCTCAAAATAATGCCACTTTTGCATTGTCACACAGCTGTGAACATGCAGAGATCTTTCTGAAAGCCCTTCTTGTTAGTGCATTTAGATCACAACATCCATGATTTATGAGTTGTGCTAAAAAACATTGTTATTATGGACTATGTTGTCAGAAAAACAAGCTGGAAGATAAAGAATAAGCAAACACAAACATTGTAAATATAACAATTTGACTTTGGTGATTTATTTTGTATTAAAGTGTTTGTTGCTGGCTGCCAGGTCTTAAATTTTAAATGTCAGAAAAATTTCTGCTTACCGCTGCATTACTATGCTATGTGACATTTAATAAATTACAAAAGCAACACGTTGTTCACTGTGATAAATTATCTTAAGCAAGTTTTAAGTTTCAGCGATTTCAATTTTCAAGGCAAAGTTAGTCTAAAAATATATGGTGATATGCAACTGTAATGAATGGGATTACAAATATGCAAACCTACCTGTATTGTCCTTTAAAGTAATAACTATCACACTAAGATAAATGTGTTGGAAACCAAAGCTTCTATACAGACAGAAATACATGGATACTTTAGAGAAGTCACATACAACAAATAACACCAGAGTTTATAGTTGAAATTTTAGTTATTTAACTTTTAAGAAAGGGGTTTCTAACCCAATCCTGCAAAAAGCTAGTCCTGCAGGTTTTCTATACTGCCATGTAAACAAAAAAAAAAAAAAAAAAAAAAAAAAAAAAATGTTTTCAACTGGAATTCCAATTTGCCCTCAGGAGCCTGGGACATGCTTGCTTTAGGTCAGTTGAGGAAGAGCATGAGATAGTATGGTCATTTCGTTTTTAGTAAATAAATCCAGGAGAAATATCACACTAGTTTGACAGCACATCCTTATGATAAGTGCAGTGTATGGGAGCTCATCTGTCAGCACTGAAAGACACAGCCTCCCACCAACCAAACACAGACCGAACCCTTTGTAAACAAACACTAACAAGAGAGAATGAATCCCTCGATCATCATCACACAGCTGTAAACACAGATGTGCTGAGAAACATGTCGTATAACAGAGCAAGACAAGGCTAAGAGGAAGTAGGTCTTCTGAACAAATCAAACAGTTTGCATGCATGCACAAACAGGTGTAACCTACAAAAGGAAGACAGGGACATCTGAAAACATAGGAAAAACTGACTGAAATAAACCATTAATACTGATGGAAAATGAGTCTTTGCTGTAAATGCTGTTTTGTATGTGGTGTGGATGCAACAGAAATGACTTTTGAGAACTGATGTAGGATGTCAGGACAGTAAAGATTCAAACAGCCAGACATGAAATTGCATAGAATGCTGGTGAGATTTTTGGAATTCTTCCAGTCTATAAGAAATTTAAGCCACAGCAGAAATGGCCCTTTCTGTCACAGACAACACAGCCATTGTTCTCGGGAATTGGGGAGAGTTTCCTGAAAGGCTATCTGCCTTGTCGCCCTTGGCTAATCTGGCCTGGGAGGAGGGAAGGTCATAGGCCACATGCTTAGCCTGGATTTGACTGGAGGTCTGAGCACAGATCCCACAGCTCACTTTGGTCAGGTGTTTAATTTGTTGAGATAATACGACATAAGAGCTTACCTACATATCAAGCTTTTTGTTCAGGCTACCACTCTCCATAAGGAGGTCAAGAGTCAAACTCAGTGTGTTCTCATTGTCACTGAGATTGTAATATCTGTCATGATGCATGAGTATTATGATTTAAAGGTAAAACTAGAAGGGCACGTATTAGAGTGGATACCTCCACCAAGGCTGAACAAGTCAAGACAGTAATATACTGGCCTATCACAAATCAACTATTTTTTCTAGCGCTTTCTCCATAACTAGATATTTCAAAACTGTTTGCATGTGACTGAATCAGAATCATCTCAGCTACACATTTATGGTTGCTGATTTTTGTCAATGAGATCAGTCTATTACTTTTGAAGACATAGGACACAAATATCAAAAAAAAAAAAAAAAAAAAAAAAAAGTTGCATCTTGCTACATTAAGAAATTTTAAAGATTTCTGGATCCTTTCCTACAATCTAACCTTAATGGATTCTTTTCTGGGCCATGCTCCCCATTCTACCAAGTTTTGCTTTTTTTTTATATTTGAATTGGTTAATACATTTTAGAGTAACCCTGATAACAAACAAACATGGGAAACAGGAAAAAAATCATCCCTAAGATGTCATGATACTAATACTAAGGCAGGTGTGTGTATATATATATACAGTATGTACCTTACTCCATGTTACTGAGTTTTGTATAAATTGCACTGAGATGGGCACAGTAAAATTGTGTGGTTGTTGACAAAATGGAGCCACGTAGGGTTTGATACTGATTAGCATAGATTTTACAGTTTAACTACCCATAACCAACTAGAATTACTGTAAATTAATTATTATCTGATCCTGAATATGACTTTAGTTGTGGTATTTTAATATCCCACATATCATGCGTTCAGCTACCACACCCACACTGTTGTTCAGGGCAGCTAATGCTGGCTGAAAACGATAAGCCGCTGTAGAGCTCCTTCTGCTGTGTGTTGGTGTAATCAAATCTGAAAGTTTCATAGAATGAAGATTAAGCCCTCGCTTCCTGCTCAGTTCCACGAAGTCAGCTGTCTTTCCAAATGTTGGTTCTGAAGTGATGTCGCTGATGAAGCCCAGATGTGGATCACTATAGTACACACACTTTCTTTCTTCAGAGAAACAGAGAGTTACAGTGTTGCTCAGAGAAACTCATCTACGGTCCAAGAATCACCACTTTTCCAATGTCACTGATAGTTCATATTGTATTAAACAACACCTTGGTTTAGTTTTGAAAGGGATGTATTAGTTTAATATCACACTCATGCTGCCAGCAACTTAGATATAACATTTGTCTATTGTTACATATACAAAAAAACAAACAAAAAAAAACAGGGTTTCATGAAAGGCTCATGAATTCTTGTCTCGTTTTGAGATTATTCTGTTATATTTTTTTCTTATCCAATGAAAATATCCTGATAAAATACTGTGTTCACAAGTTTGTTCTTCTGCAGGACTTTGTCTCAGGCTGTTTTTCAGTTACTTATTAGAAACAAGTCTGAAAGTGGATGCTTGACACATCATTAACCCAAACATCATTCTAGAGAAGATAAGATAAGATTTGTTTATTTCAAAAATCTTAAGAATTCTGAACAGTTCACTGTGTCTGTTATTGAGTCCTGAAAGGCCTGAAAGGGGAAAAAAAAAAAATCTGAAACTGCAGAGAGATAGTTTCAGCCCATTTCCAGTCCAAATCAACCTGATTCAAGAATGTTCTAGAAATGAAGAAATGAAGAAAATGGCGTGCAATTCTATGAATTTCTTTGCATGTAGTGGAAAATCATTTCAAGACAGTATTGGAAGATTTTTGTAAAACAAGCTGAATAAAGAAACAAATACATATAATTCAGTTAAAAGCACATTTACCTTTTTCCATTCTTTTTTTTTGAAAATTTCTTATACGAAGCTGAACAGGCTTAACCTAATGGCAGATATATTTTTTTACTTGATACAGAAAGGTTACAGAATACAGAAGGCTTTGCTTGTTTTTAAGAGAGGATTCCTGTGCAAATATTCGACAGACAATAATAAGACATCAGCGCCATGTTAGATTAAAGAAAAAAAAGAAGAAGAACGGGAGAGGGGGTGATAATATTCTGAGGGGAAGAAAAACCCCTGAAATTTGTGAGAAAAAAGACTTGCAGACTTGTGAGATTAAATCAGGAAAATACTGAGAAAAAGAGTGTGATAATAGGATTGTTATTTATTGTTCTTTAAAATAAAATATGGCTTTAATACAATAATGAAAAATAGAACAGAACTGTCTATGATGTTTGCAAAAGACTAATCAGTGGCTGTCCCATGTATACTGTGTATGTGTGTGTGCGCTCTACTCCCCATAATTTCACTTTCATACTAAAGATTGAAGAGTGAGATCTCTTCCCTTTTAGCAAACATCCTTCATCATCTCCCCTCTGGAGCTGCTGTAAACATGAGATATGAAGCTCTTCCTGTCCGCTGCAGCGCACAGAGTATTTTTCACATGGGCAGGACTGAATAGCTTATCTCCCAATGAGACGCACCATCATTGCATGACAGGCCAGCATCCCATTATATAAGAACACATCTTGACACTCAAGTTACATTGATTGTATGATAAAGTAATAATGTTTATGAAATCCCACCCTGACCTTTGGTGAACATCATAGTTACTGGAAAGACTTGTAAAACCCAAATGCAAACAGAGAGTTTCCCATGAAGTCTGGCTGTGTAATCGGCTTACACAACATGCTAAAATACAAAACAAACAGCAATATAATGTGGTCTTGTTGATCATCCTTGTATTTTTTTTTTTTTTAATCTCATGCAAACTGCAGTTAAATAAAGCTTAAGAATAGGTGGATATAGGGTATAAGTTCATATCTGAACATGGGGGAAATTGATCAAATGCAGCGTATCCACAAGAATGTATGACTTATGTTTCCTCCTCCGTTACTCTTATTCCCGGCTGTGTCTGAAAATGTCCAAAAACTGATAAACAGCAGAGGAGTTTGGCCCATGTGGCTGAATGGGATCCTCCAAATGAGTTTTACAGCAGGGCAGTGGGAGTCCTGCTTTCAAATCCCTGTAGCCCTGTAACACCAAAGCAGGGAGAATGTGATGGGTGGGGTTTGGACCCAAATGCAGCACACAGTACAACTCCGACAAGTAAAGTTCTTTAA